>KL263416.1:4188-26243 GCA_000699545.1 Podiceps cristatus
TGAGAAAGGCGCTTTCAGAAGCAAACACCCTCTGGGAGGCATAAACAGGCCTTTCTGCTCCTCTGACCACCGTGCTCCGTTATGGACACCACAGCTGAAGAAAAATATGGTCCAGCTGGAGGGAATCCAGAAAGGAGAACTGAGAGCGATCGATTCGTTTGCTGAATTGTTAAGGTGAAGGAAGCGGAGGTTGAAACCAAGAGTGATCATAGGGCACCAGCATTTAGGGAGACAGTGAAACTGCCACTGCAAGATACTTTTTTAAAACAAATCAGATCAAATCAGATTAGAAATGATACAGAAATAGTTGTCCTGCTCTGGGGAAAAGAGGGAGGGACAAGCTGTCCTGTTTAGAGCCCTTTAGCAGCCCCTCACAGGCCACTCACTACAAGAAGGACACTGAGCTGCTGGAGCATGTCCAGAGAAGGGCAACGAAGCTGGGAAAGGGTCTGGAGATCAAGTCCTATGAGCAGCGGCTGAGGGAGCTGGGGTTGTTTAGTCTGGAGAAGAGGAGGCTGAGGGGAGACCTTATTGCTCTCTACAACTACCTGAAAGGAGGTTGTAGTGAGGTGGGTGATGGTCTCTTCTCCCAAGTAACTAGTAATAAGACAAAAGGAAATAGCCTCAAGTTGAGACAGGAGGTTTAGATTAAATATTAGGAAAAATTTCTTTACTGAAAGAGTGGTCAAGCACTGGAACAGGCTGCCCAGGGAAGTGGTGGAGTCACCATCCCTGGAGGGATTAAAAAAAAAATTATAGATATGGCACTTTGGAACATGGTCTAATAGGTGTAGTGGTGGTGTTGGGTTGACGGTTGGACTTGATGATCTTAAACCCTAATGATTCCATTATTCCATGATTCTCTCTTTTTATATATCCATGTGGTAGCCTATAGTCAGGTGAGCATCTCTCATATATGATTGTCATGGAGAGAATGAAGAAATTGCATTTGCTCAGTTTTCAGATGAAAAGTCTTAGGGCAGATGCTAATGCTGTCCGCAACTAGATGGTGGGAGGATTTAGATAAGACACAGTCAGATGCTTCTCAAGGGTGTGCATTGTGCAGACAAAAGGCAACAGACGAAAGTTGTTATTCAATTAGATAGAAGGAAACTTTTCCCACCATGAAGGTTGACAAATACTGGCCCAAGGGCTCAGATTGGTGGAATCATTTCCTTGAAGATACTAAAAATGTAACTGGGCCAGGCCCGGAGCAAACTGATCTAGTTTGGTCAGTTCCTCATAAGTTGCCATCAACCTCACAAGATCTCATGGGAATGAAAAAATACCTTCCCCTGTTAGAAAGCAGACACTAAAATACAAGAGGAATTTGGCTGCCACCCTCAGCACTGGCTACCGTTTAACGTTAGATAACCATCTCACACAACAGAGCACAGCACCAAAGCATCTACATGAGCTCTGGGAGAGCACCAACATCCTGGTTGAGAGTGATGGCATTAACATGACAGGCCAAAAAGACGTATCAACTGGGGGTGCTTTGTCTGCATTTAACCCGTTTCCTGCATGGCTGAGAACGTCTGAGGGCTGCAGCTACAGAGCTGTGCATTATTGCACTTTAGACCTAAAGCGTAGGAAAACATTTCAGTTGCCTAAGTCACTATTTTCTCCAATAACCGATTGCATACATTACCTTAGATAGTCATTGGGTTAAAGAAGCAGCAAGGAAAAGCAGGAGATCAAAGGAAACAAACCTGCTTTCCCGACGCCCACCTAAATGTCCTAGCCAGCAGGCTACAAAGTCACAGCTCCTATCCATGGGAATCAAGCAAATCTTGCTGGCTGCAAAGGGGCTCTGGTTGAGTACACTTATCACTAAGGTCATCTATGCAAAAAGTGCACATCAGCAGCCTTCATACGGCAGCCGTGTTTAGATCAATATCCCAGGAGACAGCTAACATAACTTTAATTTCCACCTCAGTCCAAGGAAATAAAAAACTGTGTCTTTCCGCAGCCAGGCTTTAAGCACCTGTTTATAGGATATGTTGCAAGGAAGCAAATTCCCGCTTCATCTCAGTGTTAATGTCATGAGGATGAAGGGAGATCCTTTAATCTGAAGAAAAATCTTTTTGCCTACTGCTTAGGACAGATGGAAGGAGGGAAGAAGAAGCAGTTGTCTGAAATACCTGACTCCAGTGAAGCAGAAATATATCTTAGAGGCTAAACAAGAACATATGATATTTAAAAAACATGAGTCGCCCTTTCTGGCTCGATATTAAAAGTGAGTCAATGCACTGCATTGCACCAGTCTGCCTCAAAGGTAACACATGTTTTCCAGGAGCTCAGGGCCTCACGTAACATTTCTGTGTCCCTCAACTCCAGCTTACTCAGTAAAAGAGTAAGTTAGCTCTGTGAAACAGGAGCTTAGCTTAACTGTCATCATCAACAATTTAGCCACAAAACATGAAGTTTGCACATTGTACCTGAGTAGACAGATCCTTCAGAGGCGACCCAAACTGTCTGCAAAACAGGGATCACTTCCCAGGCAAGTGTTTTTCAGGCACAGGCACTTTAGTCAAGATTCTTCACTAGTGCCAGACCTTTTTCCCCCTGAAGTGAGTGGACTTTTGCCATTGCCTTCAATAGAATAAGGATTCAGGTAAAAAGCCTCATCCCAGGCTGTTTGAATTTAAAAATGTAGCAGGGCACAAGCCAGCAGAAGGATGGCCTTGAAAGGTATTAAATATGTTAAATATGTGCTCTTCTAGATAAATTGCCCTTCAACAATTAATATGTGGAAAACATCCTGCAAATCTACATAAAAATTTTACATTTTTTCTTAATGGATCTAAAGGAAGCTACAGTTGTGACATGGCCAGGGAGGGTAACCCTGGCCATGCCATGCTGGAGTCACTTTACTTGTGCAATAAAATGGGTTAAGTAAATCAGACTCAGGATTATTTAAGATAAACTGGTTTTATGTCAAAATATAAGTGATACTAAAATCAGACTGTGTTCAGCTACTCTATCTCATGGAGCAGGTGGGGATTTCTCAATGAACATTAGTTCTGTTGCTTTCAGTCTTCCAAACCTATCTTGATTTTATTCAAGTCTGTAGTTTATGATTTAAATCAGCCCTATTGTGGCCTATATTCTTATATCTTAGAGTATAAAACTAGTGAATGCTATCTAGAAATGGGAATATTGGAGTATTGGAGTATTGGATATAATGAAGATGTCTGTGGAAAAAAATGGGCAACTCATGCACAGTAGGTCCATCCAAGCGTGCAGAATCTGTGTGGTGACTGATGTTTTACAAAATCACCAGAATTACTGCATAAGCCCATATGTTCAGCACAAATCTTAACTGAAACAGCTCTAAATATGTGTCCGTGCACATATTCTCTAGTTTTATCTAAAATTTCCCCCAGGAAAATCTTTAGCAGCCTGCAAAATAATTTCTAGGACTGCTAAATGTTTGAAAAATTCAGCTAAATTTTAAAAGGCTTCCCATGTTGGCCATTTTTTTTTCCCCCTAGGAAGATGTAGAGGACACGTGCAGGAAAACAGTCATAAAATAGTCCTAAATTTAAATTCCTAGAGCTTTTGTCATCTCATTCATAACTCAGTCAAGCTTGGAAGCCAAGCAGTGTTCATGCTGCCACTTCTTCTCTTGGAAGGCTCTGACACGCAACCGCAGTCTTCTTGCAGTTAGAAGCTTCATTTTGATTTCCATCCTGAATTTATTCAGGTCTGGGTAATTAACTGTGATTTTCAGCCCATGCAGGCACTGGGTAGTCTACAAAGAGCTTCTAGAGGCCTCTTGGCCAGCACAGACTCAATAGATGTGTATTAACTTCACAGGTTTCACTACTCCACTGGGAAAACTCTAGGTGCCTACTAAAGAATGAAAATTGTTAATTCCCGTGTCAGGCATTAACTTGCGTTACAGCTCAAACAGCTGTTTCCACACCCCAGTGTTTAACTCTGAAGTAGTGGAGTGCTATGCAATCATTTTGGGGATATGAAGCTATTTTACTTTCGTGTTATATGACACCTTCTTCATTCATCCAGTCGTCCTCTTAGTCATTCGCTGCACTTGCAGAATCATTTTGAGGAGGCAACCCTTTACACCATGTAGAATGAGTGCTTTATCCTGACTAGGTGCCATCAGTAGTGCTGCTAACGGTTTGATAACATCACTTACTGCAGTGCTTGAGTTTTCCTTGGGGAACACTCTCACATAAATATTACTTGGACTCAGCACTTAAATCCTCGTGAATATGGTTTATAAAGCACAAGCTGCAGGTACTGTAGCAGAACGCAATGAAGCATTTCAGGTCATATTGGTATTTGACTGCATCTTTTAATAATTATTGGTTGGGTGCACAGCATCTATTAAACACAGCACAGATTATTTTTTTTTTTTTTCTCCTCTGCAATAACAAAAGGCTATAAAATGCTCATGTCTAGTAATTCATTACTTTGACTTTGCTATGGTTTAGGGCAAAAAAAGCCCAGTAGTATTTAGAACAGAAGCAAACAGACAAACTGGTGTTTTCACCACCATGTAAAATCTCTTCACTATGCTCTGACTAAATGCAACCAGCATAATACCTGACAATGTCTGCCTAAAACTCTGACAGAGAGGTTTAGAAATGCTGATGTGTGGAAGGACTCTTTTTTTTTTTTTTTTTTTTTTTTTTTTTTTTTTTTTTTTTCACCAAATAACCAACATGAGTTTGTGCTCTTAAATAAGAAAACAAGTCCATGGCAACGAGCTTGTACAAGTGTTCAACTTTAGGAATATGTTTTGTAGAACTGGCTGAAACCAATTTTCAACTAATGAGAATTTCTGATGAAAAAATAGGTTTCTTGAGTTTTATATATACTCTTTGGATATTTATGATAAAACAAGAGGCCTCTGAAGTAAAACATAATTTCTGAGAACAAAGCCTTTCAGATGGGTTAAAAAGCTCCTTTCTTTGTTTAAAGATTGCATTCAACTGCTGATTTTGACCAGTTTCAAAATATGATACATTTGCAAAGGTATCTTGAAGGAGGTTTGGTGGCTATTTCTCCTCAAATGGAAATAATTTTTTTTAAAAAACAAAACAAAACAAAACAAACAAACAAACAAAAAAACCCAAAAGAAACCCAACCTTCAAACCTTAACAGGAAATTGACATTCTTGAAGACAATTCTTCATTTTAAGAAAAATCAGAATCTTCACAATGAAAATTCACTATCTCTGAAGATTAAATTCATGAACCTGTCTACCATTAATGCATTAAGTTAAGAAGATGGTAACTTCTCACAGATGAAGTGCTGTATTGGTATATTATATCTATTTCTGTCCTCTCAAGCAAGATAGATTGAGAGGGGAATTTTAACAAAATCAGACCTCTTGAATCACAGCAGGGATTTTGATGTTCCCTTGTTTGACTATACACTTAATCCAAATCCTCAGAAAATATTGTTATATATCATAACGATTAAAAAGATTTTAGAAGAATAGATGAGGAATATTTAGAAAGATAAACACTTTCTAGAGGTATTACAAACCCAAACCTTCACTCTAACTGCATGAACTTTCTAGAACAGATAACTTTGATATTCTTTTTATTTATTTTCTGAGCATTCATGTTATTGCAAGGTTGTCTCTTCAGGCTTTTCTTCAGTTACTATGAGAACAGCGGTTCCTTTCTAAGCAAAAGCAGATATTTTTAAAACACTTCATTACATTCCACAATTTGATGCTCTAAGAAAAAACAATAACCTGATGTTGTAAATCATGTGATAGAACTCAAGAAATAACTCATAACCTGGTCTCAGTAAGGCTTTCGCTTCAATAAATCAACTCTTGAGGAACCTATGCTATGGGACAAGAATCTCTTGTTAACACCATGTGAAAACCAGGCAAACTGCCTCAAACAATTCTCTTTACCTGTCATCTTTTCAGCTGCAGGTTGACTAAAGTTAATGTGTACATCATAGAGTGGTAATAAGCTGTGTAGCCACAACTATCATGCTTACAGAATTGACAACACTTCTGAGCATTTTTTTTCCTGTTATGCCTTCCCAAAGCATATATGTTTGACAAAGCTAAACAGCTTCAACCCTTAACAAAAAAACAAAAAAACAAACAGCAAACTTATAATGAGTTATATGTCTTGCCATTTTACCTCATGATTTCAAGTGTATTTTTGCCCTTTCTGGCTAAATTTTAGCAGCTTTTTTTTATTATTTTTATTTTTTTTTTTTTTTTTTTAACAGCTATAGAGTTTAAGGTAGGCTTTATCTCTGCTATCTTCAACCTTCTTTAAGTTAATGTCTTGTTGAAATCTAGCTTAGACACTCTGCATAGAAAGAAGGTGCCTCCAGCACCCTCACAAGGTAGAAGACACGCTGACTTGATGATTTCATTGACTGTTGAGGAAAGCTAGACTGAGTACCCCATATCTAACTGTTCTGCAACAGGCAGGATGAATCTCATTCTCACATTTCTTTTTCTTAAGTGTAAACTGAGATTCTCCAATAATGACACACCTTTTGGAAATGTGGCATTACGACTGATTGCATCTCAAGAGCTGGCAAAACCAATTTACTACCTTGTCATACCTGGTAAATAAACTGGTTATTTTTTAGCAATAATCAGTTATGAAATGTGTGATCTTGGGTACTATCTTGCTTCCAAAGTCAACATAAATGTATATATTGCTGTACTTTGGAACAGGAACACACCAGCTCTTCATATTCATTATCCCGACCATCCACTGGCAAGACTGGATGCAGATTTCAGTGTGGATGTCGAAGCTGCCTGCAAAAATGCAGGATGGGTGCTAAATAGATGAATAACTAGACGCATCCAATTACAAATGTTGCTCAAAAGTGACCCGCCCCATCACTATAGTCTCTCCAAGCTGAACATTCCTTGGTACATCTATGTGTGTTTTTAAGCTTTTTGGAACAGACTTCCTTTCCCACAGGCTATAAAGCTTAATTACTTAAACATATTTTTCCAGGGCTGGAATTTATAAACTCAAAAATAAAGTAAGAAAAGAAGTCCAGATAGATAGAACCAGATACAAAGCTCATCTAGGCTAATTCCTTATCTCTAATACTAACCAGTGGCAGATCCTTAGGGAAAGTGTATAACTAAGAAGACATTTATAGCGAAATCTTTCCCCTGGCAAATTCTTCAGGTAGTCATTAGTACAAAGACTTGCCACAGCAGTTAATAGCTCCTAACTGATATATTAACACTGAAAAAGTCTAGTCAGTTTTTGAGCACATTCATTCAAATTTCCACAACTTTCTGAGACAATTTAATTATGTTCCATATGAAAAAGTAGTTCACTACATTTGTTTTGAACCAGTTGCCTGATAATTGAGCTGTGTGTCCCCTATTCTGTGTATTTCAAGAAAGGAAGAATAATGATTTCCTGCTCACTTTTTCAATGTCATTCATTGTTTTCTGCATCTCTGATCATGTTCATGCCATTTGTTGCCAAGCTAAAGAGACTGTATTATAGGCCTCATCCTTGTTGCACATATCTGGCCATTTTTGCAACATTTGTTTGTTTTTCCCCCTCTCCTTCTGAGGGGAGTTAGCCATTCTGAGACAACAAAATTCTTAGGAGATACGAGAGATGTGGATTTACATGTAGTTGTGGTGATGGTTTGTATCTCCATTCCCATCCTAACTATCCTTAAGATCCCTTCTGCCTCTACACACCTTCTAAGTGTTGCACCAGTCTGCAGTGTCCCCAGGATCCCTGCTCTGAGTGGCAAAATTTAATGTAGAGCCTTTCACTGAATAGATATTTACAGTTGCTTCTTTCCATTTGGGTTACGTTGTGTTTAGAAATGCTTAATTTAATCTGCCATTCCCTCTTCCAGCCACACATATCATAATTTAAACAAAAAATTACTTAAAGAAGTGACATTTGGTTCTTACACTGCTTCTTCCAGTTTCCACTGAGGTGAGCAGGGAGAATTAGATGGGTTTTCAGTGGGACCCAGATGGTATTAGGTTGACACAGATTTTACAACATTTTCAAAGCAGAAAACCAGTTCTGAAATAAAAATGTTTTCCAACCGTGTTCAGCAGCTGAGCTGCACATTCTGGAGATTAGAAAGGAACTGTCTTGCCCACATAAAGACTGGATGGCAACACCACAAAAAAAGAAAGTGGTACCACGACACAGTTATTCAGATGCATTTTAATTCAAATTGCATGGGACTGCGGGGGAGGAAATGCTGAAAGCCACTAAAATAGAATTTTTCCTCTCTTGCTTCAGTGTAATTTAAAACATCAAACCATTTTTAATGAGTTTTAGTGAAACCAAGTCTTGGCTGTGACCTTCTGTGCCAAAATTTAGCCTGGAGAAAATTTTCAAAGCTGATTTATAAATCCTATAAAACAAGGAGGTTGATGGTGGAAACAGTGAGCTGTGGACACCAATAGGATATACTGTCACAGCCTTATTTTTAACTTTTAATGTACACAGAGGCTCTGTAATGTGTGTTTACCTTGTATTCCAGTGCTGAAACTCTGCATGAAACTGTCCTTATAAAACTATGATTTCAATATTTCGCACTTTGTTAGACTCAAGGAGAAAACCGTGTTAGTAAAATAAAACATGCAGAAGGAAGCATGCACCACCAAGCTCTTATCTCCAAGAGAAGCACCTCATTTACTATAATAAACAGCAAACAGGCCACTCAACTGCTTGTGTGGAAGGACGGCTTCTAGTCTGCTGTTGGACAAGTGGTTTCTGCAGCCATTTTTCATTCTAAGGTTGAATACAGTCTTCAAGGTATAGACTTTCTTACTGTCAATATGGGCAAGGTCTGCCCCTGTGAACGCTGTGTAGGATCTCTAGGACACAACTGTCATGCAAATAATTGGTAATGACTGAGTTGCATCAGTCATCATTTCCTTGAGAGTTAATAATATTAAGATAATAATAATAATAATAATAATTGCAATCATCAAGTCCACTGTGTAATGATGACTTATTGATTTCCTTGTCAACATTTTGTGCCAAAATGTAATTTGAGGTAAAGGTAAGGTCCGTTGTCTCGTAGCCCATAGCATTCTGCCTTGTAGAGGTCAAGGGCACAGGTAAATCATATCACCACCCATGATTTACCCATCTGACCTATTCATTATGCTGCACCATTCCCCACCAGCTAGCCCAGGACCTTCATGTCCCCTCAGTGGTGTGGTGTCCTATGAGCTACCTACCTGCACATGCTTATTTTATTACCTAAATAAGTGTCTAGTTTTACCATAGTCCTCTTCATTCCTGAATTTATCAGCTCTTGCAGATCCTACTAGTCTCCAATGCTTTCCATTCCTTGGGAGATTTCATGCACTACCTTCTCAGCACATACATTTCCTCTCCTCAACTTTTGTTTTCTTGTGATTATTTCTCCAACCAAACCTATAGACATCTATAGAATTTACATAAACTCAGGTAAAATAAAATATTTATGACAAGACAAGAAATAAAGTTAGGGGAAAGGTTGTAGATAACAGAATTCTGGTTGGGATTCATTTTCCTTCTAAATTTTGACTTTAGGTAGTGTTGGTGTCCACATCTCGGTTATTCATTTAAATGCTCTCACAGGAATTCATAGTACAGACCATCACAGTACATATTTTAGGTATCTACTTGTGGTGGGATAAATTGTGCTGTAGGAGCATTTCTTTCTCTCCGTTGACTGTAAAGGGATGCTCAACAGCTAGCTCAGAGGTAAACTATCTGCCTTGTAAATGCCTCAAGCTGGATGAGCTGTCTCTGTCCTTTATTTCCTTTCCCCACACACAGTATATGAACAGAAAGACCTGATGGTATGAGTCTATCCTGCACTGACCTTGAAGAAGGCAGATTTCTTAATTAATAACTGAAGTCCTGACTAGTTAATAACAAGCTGCATTTATCAACTTTCTTTGTAAGAATTTCACTGACTTCAAGCAAATGTATGCACAAATCTCCTGGCAAAGCACAGGTTTAAGCCCTTCAAATCCAGTTTAAAGCAACAACTATTGTGACTACACTGAGCAAAACAGAGAGAAAAGTTCAGCAATGCTGATGACAAACAGCACCCCAGGGAACAATCCGAAAAAAATGTTTTTATTCTGCACAGAGTAAGACCAGTGGAAGTTGCTTCAGCTCCTAAAGGAAACTTGAATTTTGCTTAACATATTGGTGATGGAAGTGGTGGTGGTGGCAGGGATATTTTATGATTCTATTGCTTTCTTTGTGTACTTTCTGGTTTTGTACTTCATTTCCAAAATAAGTGGATGGGAGCCTGGAAATGTGGTGAATATTCCTAGCTCTGTTACTGATTTGCTGCAGTAAATGAAGAGGTATCTGAACCTCCCTGCACCTCAAATATCCCATTTGTGAGATGGAGCTTGTCCATTTATCTCTATAAAACAGTTTGGGACTTAAGGGACTATTATCACTATATTCAGCACAAAGCCAGCAGCTCAAAATAGTCAGTCCTGATGCTGGTGGTCACAACACAAACTGTGAGGACTATCCCTGCCCAGAGATCAGTCACAGACAGTGAAAAAATCTAGTCTGTTTAAATATATTCTCTAGTTTTCCTGTCCACACAGTAAAAAAAAGGAGAAAGGAGAGGGAAAAAAAAACCAAAAAACAAAAAACAAAAAACCCCAACAAAACACTTCAAAGGGCAAGTCCCCTTGCCCAGAGCACTGAGATCTTAAAGCATGCTGTACAACACGGCTACAGTTCCTGAGCTAGAGAGAGATCAAAACTGCAGCTTCACCAGCTCTTCCTTACAATAAAGCTAATCATATTAACCACTTCACAAGAATAAATCTTTCATTTCCATTTCACTTTGATTTTCCCTTTTCATTTTTATCTTTAATGGGTAACGGTTTGAATAAAAATCTTTAGGTACAAGGAGGACAAGCTGGATGCAGAAGGCATGTCTGGGAGGAGACTGCAAGGTGGAGGCCCTGGAAAGGTCAACATCTTATAGGGTAGGCTTAAAGTTTGACCCAATGCCTCATTAATCTGCTTAAGGATATATATTAGTTTCTACACTGTCTTGGCTTACAGGAAGTTTGTTTCATTTCACAGCTTCATCACTAAGAAAAGTAAAGTGTAAGCAGGAAAATATTTCATTTTTCACTGCTATGAGTTTTGCAATAGCAGAAAAGGAAGAATTCTGGTCTGATATTCCCTGAACCCCTCAATAAAAGCCAATTAAAACATGTCAAGGAAGAAACAAGAAAACAAGTCCAAGAAGCCAAAGAAACTAAAGGTGCTCTCCTATCCTTAACACTTTAATTCAGCTCTCTGGGCCTGATTCTATACGAGCTTGTACACTGAGACCTCTGATGAAGGAATTCAGATGTCTCCAAGTAGGATCGTCTACTGACTGAGCCTCATGTTCAGCCCTTGCCACGTCATCTGCAACGCTTTGCATAAGTGTAGATTAATTTCTTGGTTTGTGTGTTGTACAGAATTGTACCCCAGATTTTTGGTAGACTAACTCTGAAGAAACAGATTAAGATAAATGTAAATATGCAGAGGTGTGTTTGGCATTTAAGACAAGGGTTTTTTCTCTACATCAAAAATTTAACAGATATTACTTCATGAATTACTTCAGCAGGTAACATCTTGGTTTCCAAACCCCTGGACTAGCTTGTTTTCCTGACTAGGGGTGGGGGAGAGGAAGGAAATAAAAAGTACTCTAGAAAAAGCAGCAAATTAATTCCCAAGCTCTGAAAATCTTTTCTGCTTCTGGTAAGCACACTACATCAATCCAGTTTGTTGTCCCCTGAAGGGAGCTATTTATTCACGACAATATTAATCAGGTTTTTTCCATTGTTTTTTTATCCCTTCCCTTCCAAAATCTTACTTTGCCTACCTCCTTCGTTTTAAAAGCATTAAAGAAAATTTAACCTAAATAGTCAAGTTATATTATCAGTTTCTTACTGCAGTCTCATGCAAATGAATACCTGAGGAAAATTTTGCTGGATTTAAGAGGACTCACTCATGCTGTAATTTTTTAGCTTGGGTAGAGCTCAATAAGCCTGAAAAAAACCCAAAGGTCTTTATTTCTTTTTCTTTTCTCTCTTTTTTTTAGGGGGGGACGTAGTATTCTTTTGGTTTGGGGTTTGTGTTGTTGCAATTGTTTCTACATCTGCAATTGCAATTCAGGACCAGAAACTTGCTGCTCATGAAAAATTAGAATGTGCAGCATGGTGTCAAAGGAGCTGAGGTTTGTAGACAGATACGTGATGTTCTCAGGTTCTGTGATTTACGTGGGTGTGTGCCCACAGCTTTTTTCTGTCCTCGTTATAAATACAAAGGTTTAAGGAAGAGTGTGCTGGCTGGCTCCCTGGTACAAAGGCAGGGGGGCTCGCAAAGCTCCTGTCACTGCCAGAACGCAGAGCGATTTCAATGAGGACTATCAGGCTACAAAAAAAACCTACCAACATAGACTGCAGGCACGTCATGGCATGAGGGGAGGAGAAGGGGTTCCCACATGGATTTCGCCTGTTCTGGTCAAGGAAATCGGAAATGCTTTGAGTAAAACCGAGTGCAAAACTGGTAGTGCAGGAGTGCACTTTGGTCAGTCCGCTGTGCCCTTCCTAAGCCCGGGAGGGAAGGCTACGTGCTCTCTTCACTGCTCCCCTGAGGATGTTTGGTCAGAGTTGGAGTTAAGCATGTCTCCTCTCCTCTCCAATAGAAATTTGGGCGTCACTTTAATATGGGCCATATCTCCAAACCGGTATCATTATTATTTCTGCTTTTCAAATGAGGTAACTGAGGCACAAAGCACTTAAGTGATACACTCCAATTCTTGTCATGGAACAAAAATCAGAATCTGCTCCATTTCTGCCCCTATTTCCTATCAGAGAG
This sequence comes from Podiceps cristatus, assembly GCA_000699545.1. NCBI lineage: Eukaryota > Metazoa > Chordata > Aves > Podicipediformes > Podicipedidae > Podiceps > Podiceps cristatus. The sequence continues at coordinate 17,064 of KL263416.1, forward strand.
AAAATAAAGGCTATATTAGCAGTTATTTAAAAGAATGGAGAATCAAATATGGTATTTTTCAAAAACATAATTAAGAATTAAAAAAAATATATTTATATGTGTTAGGTATCTGAAAATTACTGGTAGATATTAATACGAACAGTTGAAATGGGTCTACAGTCCATTCCAAAGAAATCAACATGGAAATAGCTCTAAAATTACATAAACAAAGTACAGGCAACACAAATTCCTAAACATATTAGAGCAACGGCGCTCTATAAAACGTGGCCACGTGTATCTGTAAGTGTAATAATAATAACAGGTCTTTCTGCCTGGAGAAATGTAGGCAGGCATCAGGCAAAGGTTTGGTGCTATGATATGATAGAGCTGTCACCTTTTAATATGTGATGCCAAAAAAAGAAGAAAGTTTCATAGCTCCCTTCTCAGTCAATTTTAATTAGATTGGGGGAGGAGAAGGTTGGCTGTGGAGGTGGAGCCACCATATGCTGGTGAGATCTGAAAATACACAGGCAAATACAATAAACCATTGCTGTTTCTGTGTCTAGATCTATCTGCTGCCCTTTTTCCAGTATGAATTTAATAAGAAGGTCAATGGAAAAAAAAAAAAAAAAAAAAAAGAAGCAAAAAACAAAAAAAATTCCACAAACAAACCAACCACAGAACAAGCAGTATCTCTATGACTAGTTCTGGACCAGCTGTCTTAACTGGAAATCTTGGGCATTTACCCAATACAGGCATTATTTTTAACTAAGAGGTCCCCATTCCTGTAAATGCAGGCAGGTTTGTTTAGCCTCCCACATACAAATAGTTTAATTGATTTCAGGGGGGGCTGCCTTCACGACTAGCATTGAACATCTGCTTAATGCTTGAAGGAGCAGCACCCTGATTTTCTTTTCCAAATAAACCTCATGACACAGAAAGTAATAACTGGCAGACAATAACTGTGTAAAATTAATTCACTCCATATGTGTTTACAAGGTTAAGAAAGAAAACTAATAGAGAGAGAAATGTGGTTTTCAAAAATCTATGAGAGGTAGTTTCACAAGAGATTCATAAACCATCTTATGAGCGGTGTAAGATGTTTTGCCAGGGCATTTTTACCATGCTCATACCTAGGCCAATCCTACTGTTCGATGTAAGAATTAAGAAGGAAAAGAGTATGGGAAAATTGGCAGAATGGTCCTGCAATTAAGGTGCTGAGCTGTGATTCAATGCCTATTTCCTTTCCTGTCTCTACAACAGCAAACACCCTTTGTAACCTTGGGAGCTACCTTTCCATAGACAACAGAAACAGCAGCCCTTACTGGAGCTCTGAATACCTCAAAGCAAGGCCAGCCCCCAGTAAGCCAAAGGAAACCACTGCTCTTTTCAAGGGGATCTCTGGAAGGATGTAGAGATTTCTACTGCTGCCTTCCACTTAATTTTAAACAAAGCTTTCTCACACAAGGGCCAAAATAATGCTAAAGTAAGCAATACCTCTGGCTCTCCTAGTTTCACAGTAAAAAAATTTGCAAGGCATACTTTAGCCTTACTTTCATTGGTTTGTTTTTTCATTTATTTTTATTTTATACTGTTTTTCAGGAAGGACAGAAGTTAAGGACAAGAGGGACAGAAGGCTTGAAGACTCAAATTGAAAATAAGCAGACTATAGAGTAGGAGCTTTTTGGAAATGTGATCCTTTTTAGTGGGGGGCAAGAAGAAGCAGATTGAAACAGCATAATTGCAACATGTGCCTTTGGAAAATAACATGCAATGACTTCAACCTAGGGCAGAGCCACAAGAGAGTCAAGGTCAAGTTGCATGAACAGCCGTAACTGTGGCATTTCCTGAGTTTTACTTATTTGACTTTACAACCTAAGCATTTTTTCTTCTAGTTATTTTCTATTATATATGAAACACATTCAACCTGCACATTATTCATTAATAGCTGGTGTTTAAAAGGAAATGGAATAAAACCATGTGGGCTATACAGGTTTGTGTAGCAAGAAAATCATGAGAGGAATCTTTGTAATATTTCTTTGGTCTTTTGTTTTGAGGAACTGTAGAGTGAAATATTGCCCTCAGGACAGAAAAAAGCTACCTCAGTGTTACACGAAAAAAAATTGCAGCCTTTAGCTTCAGGCATTGCATCATAATCTCAGTAACCCTCTATCCCCAGGTGATATTTTCCCACGTTTTCCTTCCACAGTCACTATTTATAGGCTGAGAGAGAGTGCAGACAGTGTGGTATGTTATATGCATGTGGTGGTTTGTTTTGTGTGTATGTGAGAAACTTGAGGCTTGTTCTCTACAATTCAGGCAGCTTTATGTTCTCTGTACATGTACATGCAAAAAGCTTTTTCATAACAGTTCTGGGCAGAGTGGTGAAAGAGTTTCTCTTATCAAATGATAGTGGGGAAAAAAGAAAAAAAAAAAAAAAAAACAACAAAAAAACCCCAACAAGCAAGCCTTCACAAAAAAAACCCAGAAGATATTCAGAGACGTTTCCCTTTTTTCACATTCTCAGGTCTGGAAGTAAATTATATCCATACAAAAAAAGAAGAAAAAGAAAAACAGTCGAGGCACGTTAGTGAAGGTTTACATGGATATAATTGTAATCTGAATTCAGTCTACTGCATCATGCTTTACTTAGCAACTTGTGAAATACATGGTACAGTGAACTACATTGAGGCAGGATTGATTTGAGCAGCCTTAACCATGCAAAGTCACAGCTAATCTAAGCTGGGCTCTTATAAGCTTCCTCTATGGAGTTAGCGAAGAGTGATAGACAATTCGTTCCGACTAAGAATGTATATAAAGTAAGCTTTGCTTTGGAGAAATGTCTTTCTCTCCATCAATGATGTGGGTAACCTGGGGTGTAGGTATAAGACGTGGTATCACAGGGTTATAGGAAAATTCAGATTGGAAGGACCATCATGGGTCTCTGCCCAAAGCCGGAGCAGCTCTGAGGTCAGACCAAGGTGCACAGGGCTTTTTCCAGCCTAGAGAAAGTCTGGGGACTGTGCAGCCCATCTGGGAACCTGTTCTCATGGCCAAACAGTACAGTACTCTCCTCCTTTCTTTGTCTCCCAAGACTGACTTTTTACTGTGGAAACAGTTCCTTTTGAAGGGGACCTCAGGGATTTATGTAGTCCAACCTCATACTCAAAGAATATGTCATCTTTCCAAGGAGAAAAAGTACTTCATGGCATATGTCATTAGTTATGAACCTTGATATCATAAAGGGAAAAGCATTTTCTCCTTTGTCACTGATATGGAAAAGAGTTCTTTGTTGTCACATACATTCATCCTCTGAAAACTGCCAATTTAGATGTTAGATTAGCTCATTTAAATATAAGTGAAATTTTTAATAAGATGTTCCGAAGAAAGCGTTGAGTTCAGTGGAAGAACAAGGGAAGAACAGTAGCTGCAAGGGGAGCAAGAGGATGAGAGGTAATTAGAGGATGTCAATGGACTGGGCTGAAGGAGAAGGAAAGGGGTTTGCTGAGGAGACTTTCAAGTATTGGGTGCTGGCAATGATCTTCTTTAATGCTTTCACTAATAAACTTGGCAAAACTAGGAGTATGCTAATTAAATTGATGACAAATACCGGGAGACTTCACTGACATAGAGAAGTGCAATGTACTGAAATAATTGAATGGGAACTGAAATAACAGAAATGGGTTGAGATTAAATACTTTGAAGTTATAAGGTCACACACTTGGAAACGAGGAACAATTTATCTAGTAAAGCTTGAAGCTTTACAGCGCAAACAGCTGATAGGAAAACATAACATGGCATATTAGTCAATCAGAGTATGGCCATGGAAAAGACAAATGTGAATCTAAGGGGTATCAGGTTGAATACTTCTAATAGATACAAGGAAGTATTAATTGTGCTTTCCAAAGCAGCAGTCTTTTGTCATCTAGAGCTGTGCACACAGTTCTGGCCACTCCTGATCAATAAAGATATTAAACATTTAATATGACATTGTTTGGTAGAAGAAGGAAATTAAAATGAGATGCAAGAGCGGAAGAAAGATTCCACTTTTATTCATGATATAGTATGAGACTAAAGAAGATTGGGACTAGGAGGGAGCAGACAGACAGGCTTTAAATTTCTGAAGCGTGAGCTAAAATTACGCTTCATTTGTGCTTCCCGCTTTAACATTGTTATAAATGTTATGTATGCAACCATTATTCTAATGGAAAAAAAAAAAAAAAAAAAAAAAAAAGCAGCTTTGTTTTCTTATAACAAAGTGGGGTTTTTTCTTTAATTTCATCTGATGTAAAGAGAGAGCTCAGGTCACTATGTCAACCATGGACATATACTTTCCTCAGCAGCAATAGATTCAAATGAACCCAATTCACCACCAAGACCATGGGGTTTGCAACCTGGCACATGCTGGGATTCAAGGAGCTGGAGCATGTTTCCAGCTAGCCCGCAGAGTCAGCCTGGAACCACTCAAACAGTGAACACAGAAAAATTTCTCCTCATAGGGTGTCAACTAATGTGCCATTTGACAAGAACATGTTGGTGGGCTGAAGGAGACACATCCCACAATGCCAAATAGCTGCAGATTATCAAATGACATACCACACTGAGATGTGTCTTATTTCCTGGTTAACTCAAGTTATACTTTTTTTCCTAACAACACAAGATGGTCTGTGAAATCTTAAAACCAAATTTATTTTCTGTTTTCCCATAATGTTTTCTGGGTAAATGATAACAGAGAATATAAAAATATCAGGAAAACGACCTGTTCTAAGTTGCTGATGGTGTCACTATGCTCAAAATGAGGGCTGGATGGGTGGAACACGTGATGTAAGTGGCATAATCCTTATGGCTGGAATTGTATATATTTGAAATCAAGTTTTACACACAGAAGACTCCAGGTAAATAATGAGGAAGCTGGAGTTTAAGGCAGGGACTGAAAGCAAATAAGTGACCTGACCTAAAGCTTGCCAGGTAAGATATTGATAAATTAATGAAGAATCTACCTGGTCATTCTGGGCTTTATTAGGTTGCATTTAAATAGGGCCAAGACCAGTGAACAGAAAAATATCTATCAAAGTGTGTGTGTATATATATATATATATAAAAGCTCTGGCATAGGTGTAGGTGGAAATAATACTTTTAATTTGCTTGGAGGCAGATGCAGGAAGGTAAGTTTCTACTGATTGTTGCAGTAATTAAAGATATCAGGTCAAGAACACTTTCCCAACAGAGCAGTATGTGCTGATATTCTGTGCTTTTTGTAACTTAGGTCTTTTCTTGGCCATTTTCTATTGCAAAAGTTTCCACATTCTAATTTTTGCCTTTTGAAAAACAGCTCATTCCAATGGTAGGACACCAGAGGCCAACTCATTTATCAGAGCCCCCCCCTTTTTTTTTAATCTACATCATATTTTGTGCAGAATTTTGAGACATATACCATAAGCATGATAGCAGATAACCAACAAAGCATCTTCAAGTGTATGTTTCTTGAGAAGACATCCAGAGAGGAGCCTAGGAAAAAGAGCCAAGGCTGAAAAGCTGCAATTCCCTCTTCACTGTGGTCTTACACAGGGGTAATTCCACTAAATTCAGGATCCTGACTCCAGACCCAAATGAAATCAGGCTTGTCAAGCAGGAATTGAACAGTGCTGTAATGTTGATATGAACTCTGGAGCAAAAACAAGGGAAAATAAAAATAAAAATTAAGTTGTATTGAAGGTCCCATTTAAGATGGAAAATTACAAGGACTCGCTGCTGTGGTGTATAGCTCATCCTACACATACCCTATTTTTTCTTACTGTTAAATTTCGAATGAGTTGCACAAAGAGATTATGACATTGCAAAGTGTCTGGAGATCAAAACAATATTCCTCCCTCTCTCTTGAGGGAGCAAAATCTGTATATAGTCCACACAGTAACACATGAGCAAATGTGCATACTTCAGAAAAAGGACAGAGGACAAAATCCCCAACCTAGCTTTTTCTGTATGTCAAAAAGTATTTCATTGAAATCAAAACTAAGTGGAGCTGAATGCTCTCAACAGCCATGTAGCCAAAGAGAAGAACAGCAAGGAAAAAAAAAAAAAAAGATAGTAAGAAGCAGAAAAGCAGACAAATCGAGGGTAACAGCACCCGATGCAATAATTACAATGAGAGTGATTGAATTGCATCTTGAAAGGTCACATTTACTTGGATCCCATGCAGGTCCTGGCTATGTGTGTTTGGACGAAAAGCCAGATGGCAAGACTCACCCCCTCCATAGACACCCCCCTGTCCCTCTCCATGCTTGCGGTTCTCAAGGGTGCTGTCACCGACATTATCCCAGACCTCCTGAGGCAATCTCACTAGCAATCAGCTATGGCGCATACAGCCCTCCCTTATGGTGCTGTGCCTCCACGTACTGCCCTTCCTTCCGTAGGCAGTGGCTTAAACACACAGTTCAGCCCCATATCCAGATGTTTTCCTACTTTTTAAAGCAGCCTCTGGGCCAGGATTTATTGATGAGCACTTTGCAACCAACTGATGGAACGGGTTTGATGTGAATTGCTGGTGGACTCATTAAACAGAAATGCAGCATTAATCTAATTACGCTGTGGTCTGGGATAGATCACTGCAGACAAAAAACACAGACCTGGCAGGGCTCTGACTTACCCCAGTGTGTAAAAGCAGCTGCAGGTTTTGCGCAGCAGTTACCGCAGAGAATGCTTCTCCGTCACTGAAGTTCACAGCAAAAGCTCAGCACAAGTAGCAACAAGCTTAGAGTGACAGAAGCAAAGGACTGATATGAGAAGACCTCTGGCTACTGTGTGTTTTCCTCCTAATTTTGTGGTTAATTATATTTTTCAAACAACAGCACTTAAATAAAATGGTAATGGTAAAAAAAAGTCTGAATTCAAGTGGCACATCAGAGCCCCATGTCATGTCTGTGTCTAGTAACTAATGTTGCCAATGCCAATGGCTGCATCATTTGATTTTGCACCTCTGCATTTATCCAAAACGTTTTTAACTGATTTGTAAAGTGTGCCCTCCTGATAACTAAAACAACATGGAAAATATTAATTTAACATGAAAATACACCACTTTATGAGCCTTTATTATCCTGGAATTAAGAGACTTCTGGTGATAATGACTCATTCTTTCCACTTGCATTTGGCCTCCGACCAAAGGACCTCTGAACCTTCAGATGAGTTCAGGATGCCCCTAAAAAAGGTGTGTGGAGAGAATGTGAACCAAGGTAAAAGGGATCTCAATGTCAGTGGCTGGGAGGGGGGTAAAATACAGGAGTTCAGACTTTCTCAGTAAAGAAAGCAAAAACTAAATGAAGCATCAGTATGTGAACATTTGAGGAGAAAGCATTACTGCATCAACATGCACCAAGACCTGAGGTTCTCTCGTTGCTCTCCCATCTAGAAGTTGCATAACCACATCAGCACATTAGTACTTCTGGAGAAGAGTAACCACGTAAGACTTACGAGCTTTATGGTTTCCTGACAGGAGCTGGCTCATATCCAGCCAGCTGAGAGCTTCGGCAGAGGAGGCTGGGACTGTCTGCACCACCCATGCAGGCATGACCTTGCTTCCATTTAAATCTGCAATGAAGCATCTGACCCCTTTTAAAGAGGGACAATAGACAGTCCTGTTGTTTGGGCACATTGTTGGTGCAACTGTAATTTAGCTTATAAAGAGAATGATTGCAGTTGGCCAAGTTCTTGCTGCCCAGCAAACAATAAAATCCCTGTCTGGGTTTTAAGCACCAGCTCTGAACAGTGAGAGTAGCTCAGACTGCGGGTTGTGCATCCAGGCACGAGGAAAGGCAGGTGGATAGATATAGAAGTAGCGTCGGTAAAAGCAGGATATATTAAAGTTAATAATTATCACAAAGCAAAATGCCAAGAGGAGTTGAGCTGTTCCAGGCTGCGCAGCTACCAGAGTAACTTCCAGCAAGTCATGGGCATGAAGGGAACGGGGGAACCGCCCAGGGCCATGACTGAGGGCATCGGCTGAGGTGCTTTAATATTAATTGCAGTTAGGGCAGATTTTCAAAAGCATGATAGTAAGTTTGATGCTCAGCCCATTGCCTTTGAAACAGCGTCAGTCCCTTTGAAATCCCCACTTTGGCCCTTTATAAAGCAGTTTATACCTACGAAGCTGAATGCGCTTTACAAAGGAAGGCATTACCCTGCGCATGTTCTTAGGGGAATCGAGGCACACAGGCACGGGAAATCCTCGGTGGCAGAGTTAGAAATCAAATAGGAATTTTAGCCTTGTGTCATCTATTTGTCCTTATCTTGTTTCCAATCTGGATACCAAACCCAGACTGTCGCACCCGCTACAACATGCACTGCAGTCCTCCCTGTGGTCTATATGCTAATTTCCCATCCATGAGCTATACATATTTCTGCAACATTGATTAGACTTTAAAAGTATCTTCTGCCTCTTACTGGTTCCACTGGTCTGTCCTTAAAAGGCATAGCCATATTTTTCAAAATTCAGACTATGATATGCAAGTAGTCCCTTCTGGCTTGAAAAAATGTAAGCTCATTGGTGTTTCAGACTGGAAAAAATGTTGTCACTAAATATAAACCAATGTGTCTTTTCCTCTTCCTATCTTTTTTCAATTTTTTGTTTCACTAGATAAAGTAAAAACTTGGTCTCTCAAGCTACAGCAACCGGTCCCAGCAATGAGGCTGCATTTCTGCTTGGGGGATGGTTATGTTTTTTATTTCCAACCACGTGCACTCACTGTCAAATTCCATGTCATTTTTATTTAATCTGATTCTCTATCAAGCTGATTCTCTGTCTCCCAAGCCTTCCTGTCTTCCAGCTGGGCATTTTTTAAAGCAGTGATTTGCAAAACATTAAAAAAGGCATATAAATAAATTACTGTCTGGAGAGTGAGTCATCATTATTTAATAGGAGACTGCATCATAAGTAGCGGCTTCTTGTTGGCAAAGCAGGTCCATGCTGCCCCCACTTTTATCCTGCTGTTCTCTGCCGCTCTCCAGCTTTCTGAGGGCTTCTCCTGCTCTATCACATACCATGATATTTTACCTCCTGGTAAATGAGGTTCTTGCTCTGGACCCCTGGTGTTACAGGAGCTAAGGGGAGGACAGCAGAAGCACACTGTTGTGGTTTAACCCCAAAGGGTAATCAGACCAGGCAGCCTCTCGCTCAGCCCTCCCCTCCCCGGTGGGGTGGGGAGGAGA
>JMFS01035089.1:0-10585 GCA_000699545.1 Podiceps cristatus
GGGAACAGATGGACGAACAAACAGGCCCAAAGAAAATGAAAATAAGGTAAAAAAAGGGAACATGAACAGAAAGCAAACTGAACAAGGAACCAGAGCCAGGGGGCAATGGCTGACCCTCCCTCACACCGGCCATGCCGTCTATGGTACGGAACACTCACTTTGGCCAGTTTGGATCAACTATTCCAGCTGTGCCCTCCCAGGGTTTTGCACCTGCACATCAACAAAACTTGGGAAACTGCAAAATGTCCTTGATCGTTCAGCAGCAACCAACAACATCAGTGTACTATCACCATTTTTCACATAAATCCAAAACAGGAACTGCTGAAAACAAAACTAGCTCTGTCCTGGCTGAAACCAGGACATCTACATAGGCAGTTATTGGCTGGCAGTTACAATAAATTATATATGTTTTAAGATTGGGAAAACTTTTTGCAAGACAACCTTAGAACACAGCAGAATCTCTTTACATCTCTCATATTTTTTGTTACTTTGTAGAAGTCTTGACTGTTAAAATGTACATTTAATAGAATTTGGCTTGACAATTTTCTTTCTTTCTTTCATCTTTTTTTAGTGGTTTGCCTCTTATGGTAATCATCCACAAGTCTTGGTGTGGAGCTTGCAAAGGTAAGTGTATTTAATACTAGAGCTTGCTGAACTTTTGTATACAAACACAAAATCATGTAGCCACGAACCACGATCTTTGCATTCAAAATGTAGCTAACAGCATTTGTGTTTCATTTAGAGCGGTGTAATACCACACCACTTTACCCGTTAGCACTGCCAAAAGCCAGCCATTCCTAAATGCCAGCAAAATAGCAGCTGTAATACTGCACTGTTGTAGTGGCTGCGATTTCTGCTGCACTTGGCTATAAAAAATGGAACAGAATGAATGGTCTTCAAGAATTAAATGTAAATTGCCTTACTTTCAGCTGGTGGTTCTTCGAAGGGCAGGATGTCTCTTTCAGTGTTGCGAACAAACAAGCTGGGCATAATGGCTAAGCTTAAAGGATGAGCTGCTTGAGTGAGAGTAGTGGTTTACAGCAAGCTTTTGGCTTCTGTTCTATCGGTTCAAATATGACCACATATGTCTGTGGCCAGGCTTCGTCATATGGCTGCCCAGCAAGGATTGCTTTGGTTACCTGCGGTTCTGAGCCTGGCTTCAATATTCCATTTACTAACTGCTTATTGAACAGTACCACCTCTCCAGAGGGAGGAATGAAGTTGAGATTTTGATGCTGACTTGAAAACTGAAATCTTTTCCGCTGTCTTTATACACTTTCTTTTTTTTCCCTCCCCCCTTAATTAGCTTTAAAGCCAAAGTTTGCTGAATCCAAGGAGATCTCTGAACTTGCCCATAATTTTGTTATGGTCAACCTTGAGGTAGGCTGCCCTCTCATTTGTATCCATTTTACTGCCTAGTAATGAAGCATTTGGAATCCTGCTTAACTGGTTGCATCCTGTTTTGTATACATCCTACATCCTGCACTCCTGAATAGGTATTCAGGATTGATTGGTACAGCTGATTGTTTTAAAAAGAATTTTCTTCAGTCTGCTTATTTTAATTGTGTTTATAAACCTGGCTCTCTGCCATTGTCTCTTTAACAATTTGTACTTCGTGTCATCCCGTTGCCACAATAAAGGAATTCATATTAATTCTCTCATGACTTATCAAACATTCCTACACAAAAGTGGAGCATTTAATGCAAATTGTCAGAACAGAACAAAAAAATACTATTTTCGCAAATGATACTCGTTTAGGTAAAAATAACTTTCCTTTGAGAGTGGAAGATACTGCAGTTACCTATTGTCTGTTCAAGATGTAAATTGCTCAGGGTAAATGGAATCTGAAGGCAATAGCTTGTTTCTTTACTGTGTTTTGTTAGATATCTTGCTCATATGTTCCCTCTCTTCTGTCATGCTTTGGTAGGATGATGAAGAGCCCAAGGATGAAGCCTTTAGTCCTGACGGAGGTTACATTCCCAGAATCCTGTTCATGGGTAGGGCAACCACAGCTGTTGTATTCACTCACAGAACTGTGTTCTTATTGTTACCACCTAAATTCCCCATTTGATTTCTTGTTTCATAGACCCCAGTGGAAAAGTCCACCCAGAAATCATAAATGAGAAAGGAAACCCCAGCTACAAGTATTTCTATACCAATGCTGATCAAGGTATGCACAAAGTAGTTTGAAGTGTATTTTTAATGAGATGAAATGCTGAGTGTCCTGAGGGAAGGACACACCTTCTCTTTTGAGTGGAGAAAAATGATGATACTTCACAGCATAACTAGGAGCTGTTAGATACAGCGTGAGTGGGTGGCTGTCTTACGCCTTGAAGAACCATATTCAGATCATGATGCACCTTAATACCTACTATAATGTCTGTAGGACCTAAACTTTTGTCTCCTGTTGTGGCATGGAAAATCATGCAATTCTCATGATCCAGCTGCAAATAGTTGGGAAAAGGGTGCAGGACTGTGGGGTTTTTTCCCCCCACGGGCTAATTTGTAGATCTACATTCTGTAACTGTGTTGTTTTAAAACACTTTCATTACCAGTTCACCTTGATATTTTCATCTTGAGATTAACAGTTGATATCTGTCTGATCTTTCAGTTATCCAAGGGATGAAGGAGGCCCAGGAGAAGCTAACAGGTGATGCTTTCAAACAAAAGCACCTGGGAGATGAACTATAATGAATACACTGAATGATGCTTTTCCATCACGTCAAAACTCTAAAAGGAAATGATTAAACAACCAAGAATGTAGATGCACTGAAGGGACATAATTCTCCTGTCAATAATGTTAGGTTAAACCCCGTTTGGAGTTCACACACATGCATCAGTTACAGTGTTATCTCCTCCTCTGCCTGGCAGTTTGTACCGTAATGGTTATTTGCAACTAGGTAATGTGCAATCACATCAGTTTGCGTGTTTGAGCAACCATTAATATTTGGTGTTAAAAGGGAGGTGTGTAGGGCAAAACATTATTCGAGGACAAACAGAGTGACTGGAATAACTAGAAGCAGCCAACATTTTGACAATCAGGGTTGATCCCTTTTCTCACTGGTATTACGTGATCCCATTGTTTTTGCCAGGGATTCCTATGAATGGGGCATGGTCCTGGGCCAGGTGTTTTCTAGACATCCCAAACCGTGAATTCCACAGTAAGCCAAGTAGAATAAATTTCATGAATGTCAAAGTAGCATGTGAAATTATTAGCTCTGCAAACATATTTTTGTGTAAAACTGTGTGTGATTCATCTTTATTTGCCTTTGGGCAGAAATTCAACTTTTTCCTTGTGCACTCACCTTTTGATTGTTTTATCAAGTGAGGGTGGGTTGTGTTGAAGCTTTACGGGGGTTCCCCTTTTATTCTTTGAATGTTTTTTGGCGAATGCCTTGCCATCACATTGTACTGTATTTTTGTACCAGGGTGAAAATTAAACCTTTTTAAACATAAGCATGCAGACAGTGTTTTGTGGTAAAGGGCATAGCTTTCCATTCTTAAGGATGGGGGAATATATTTATGTTGCAGTGGTTATGAATGTTGAATGTCACAGCTTAAGGTTTCTCCTTTTTAAAATTAAAAACCAACGGTTGCTTTTCATGTAATTATCATTCAGCCATTTTTATACTACTGTTGAGGGCAGGGTAGTCCCTAGTGTTTATCTACCGGAGCTAGAAAGAAAAATAAAAGGGGGCTGGGGGTGGGAAATCGTCTCTCTCTATCTGCTGGCAATGCTTTTCCTAATGCAGCCCGGGATGCCGCTGGCCGCCTTTGCCACAAGGGCGCATCGCTGGCTGGTGGTCAACTTGTTCTCCACCTCAGCTCCCATGTCCTCCCTCTGCGAAGCTGCTTTCCAGCCTGCCAGCCCCAGCCTGTACTGGTGCACAGGTTATTCCCCTCCCCAGGTGGAGGACCTTGCATTTCCCTTTCTGGATCTTCCTGACAACCCTCTCTGCCCGTTTCCCCAGCCTGTTGAGGTCCTTCTGAATGGCAGCACAACCGTCTGGTTATCAGTCAACTATTCTCCCCAGTTTTGTGTCATCTGCCAGTTTGATGAAAGTGGACTCTGTCTGTTCATCCAGGTTGTTAATGAGGATGTTACCAGGGTTACTTCACTAGTGACGAGCCCCTTTCAGCTCAGCGGTTCTGCCAGCTTCCCATCTACCTCATTGCCCATTTCTTTAGGCTGTATTTCATCAGTTTGTGTATGAGGGTGCTATGGAAGACAGTATTGAAAGCCTTAGTAAAGCCAAATTAAACACCAACAACTGCTCTCCCCTGAGGAGAAAAAATCCTGTCTAAAAGGCACTTGTCAAAACTTCCCATAACAAACACAGATAATTTTCTACAGATAATTTTTTAAAAGCTGTCTGAGGGCATTAGTTGGGGAAAATTGTTGTATACAATAAACCCAACCTGTCTACTGAGTCCATTTTTATTGTTCAGTAGCGTTATGAATTTTACTTTCCCAATCAGTCTGCCTTTAAGGGATTTTAGATGCCAAAACTCAATTGGGCACTAAAAGACAAGGACTTGGTGGAAATCATGGGATTATCGCACATTGCAATTACCCCGTTTAGATACAAAAAGTTACAGGTTTTATCCTCTGCTTCTTTTGCAAATTGTCTAATAAATTAACGAGATTGAACTCAGCAACTATTCTCAAGGTGTGTCAGCCTTCAAAATAAGTAATTCTGTGTAAGTCCTGAAAAAGGATTTGTGTTTTGCAAAATTGTCCTTCTCTTTCCCAGCTGTTTCAGTTGACCTAATAAAAAATAGGTCCCGTCTGATGCTCTCTATTTCATTTATAGCCTTAGATTAACATGACTATAAAAAATCATTACTACATCTTTTTTTTTTTTTTTTTTTTTTTTTTTTTAATTTCCCCCCGGGGGGGGGCCCTTCTTTTTTCCTTGGGGACCTCTTTTTTTTTTTTTTTTTTTTTTTTTTAACTTGCCACCAGGGGGAGGACTCTGCTTCTTCATCTGGGATGTGATTCAACAAATAATAATTAAAAAAACAATCTCTGATGCAAAGGAGCAGGGTGTGCCTCTGCGATCTTCCAGGCATGCTTTTGCAGCAGCTCTGCCCTTGTCTTATCTCTGCAGTGAAATCACAGCCTGTGAGATGGACATCATTTTCCCTTTCTTTGCAAAATGCTCTGATGTCAGAAGCAACATGGCCTCCAAGTAAGTTTTAAAAAGTTCTTCATCTCAAGAGATCTTCCTTCAGTGACAGACACAGGCAATGTGCTTCATCCATTTAAGACCATCCTGATTCAAAATGACTCTCCTTCACCTCTTGTCTCCTGCATCTCCTCTCCTTCAGCACTTTTATGCCTTCTAGACTTGCTCCTTCTGAAGGAAAAAAAACATTCCATAATCCTTTTTCCTTTTTTATTCGGCTGCCTCCTTTCTCTCTAATCCTTCCTGCCCTCAGACATGGTGAGCTGGTACAGCTTCCCCGCCCTCCCTTCTACTCGCTCTTTTCTAGACCCTGCTTTTGTCCTCTGGAAGATGGAGTTTGGCACTTGCTCGCCTGCTTGGGGTCTCAGTGGGACATGACATACGTGCTGCCACAGCTTGATTGCTAGGGGCAGCTAGTTAACAAGTATAAAAGCTGTTTCACATCTCTGGATTGCAGAGGAAACTTACTTTTGATCTGTTACTTAAATATTTTTCTCTTTCTACCTGTTTGTTTTATACCTGGACATTTTAGTTGCTAACTCCCAGTGCAGATTCTTGACGCTATTTTGCTTTTTAATCTAGATCAGGCTGGCATTTTCTTCTGTGCAGAGGGATACATCTTGAACCTTCCATCCAACAGTTACTTGATGTTAGTTGTGTAACTTTATAGAATCATAGAATCATAGAAAGGTCTGGGTGGGAAGGGACCCCAAGGATCACAGAGTTCCAACCCCCCTGCCACAGGCAGGGACACCAACCTCCTGGCCTGGACCTACACGAGGTTGCCCAGGGCCCCGTCCAACCTGGCCTTGAACACCTCCAGGCATGGGGCATCCACCACCTCTCTGGGCAGCCTGTTCCAGCCCCTCACCACTCTCTCCGTAAAAAACTTCCCCCTAATATCTAATTTAAACCTTCCCTCCTTCAGCTTCAATCCATTCCCCCTTGTCCTGCCATTTTCTACCCTTTTAAAAAGTTGGTTCCCCTCCTGTTTGTACGCTCCCTTCAGGTACTGGAAGGCTGCCATGAGGTCCCCCCGCAGCCTTCTCTTCTCTAGGCTGAACAAGCCCAGCTCCCTCAGGCCTCTCTTCGTAGGGGAGGTGCTCCAGCCCTCGGATCATCTTCGTGTCCCTCCTCTTTATGCACGCAAGCAACTCCACAGGGTTTAGAGGAGCTGCTTACAGGTCAGTGTTTGTTGTAGTTGTGTTTAAAATTACTGCAGCAGCTCAACAGTGCACAGTAACCAAAGCCTCAGATTAGTTTGCCCCCATCAGCTTTTGTTTCGTGTGCTGCCAATCTGAGTATGACTTGCAGTAAACCTGCATACTTACGTAACTTCTTTAGATGCATCCTAAAAATCCCTTTGGATTCTCAGCTTCTACTCCCAAAGACACTTCAAAATTCTTAGTATAGACCCAGGGAACTGGCAGGCCAAATCAATCTCATGTAAACAAACATGCTGTCAGCTCCCCTTCTCCCAGAAACAACCCACAGAGGGAAAAAACCCCAAAGTTAATTAAAGAGTGACAGGACTGCAGCTAGCCCTCTGGCTGCCTGGGAGCAGAGGTTGCTTTGTGCACCCGGGGCTGAACACGCTCTAAGGAAGTGTCACCTGGAGACTTGGGAAACCTTTCCTTTGCCATGCTTAGCAGCAGGGAACAAAAGTGCAACAACTAAGAACGCCGTCACAGCCAGAGTGTCCTGTCCATCATCCTGGCATGCTGAGTTTAGGAGTCATCTACTTCAAATGCACTTTTGTCCCCATAGCTGTTTGTCTGCCCTCGTATCTAGCCCGTATCAAGCTGCTAATGAGCTTCATTCATTGTCCTCACTTACAGCTTCTGTAATGAATAACTCTGAAGTGAGAGATTATTTAACCTGTATGAATGCAAGGTCGTATATCCTTGGAGGTGATACAACGTTTCTTAATGTTTGGCAAGAGGAGAGGCATTTGCATTTGCATTTGCATGACGATTTGCAGCTGATCCAGTATTATGCCTGATTGGGTTTGCCCAACTAGGAGAACCTCTCCAGGGCTATCTCTTGACAACCATGGCTATAAGTGAATCAAAACTTGAGACCTGAGGATGAACATTCAGAAAGCAATAAAGGTGGAATTACACCGAGCAGAACTCTATCCAGAGAGTGGGATAAAAAGGGCAACTTCACCGCACATTCATGCTAATCTCAAAGAAAGCAAAGCCAAAGGATAAAGTTTATCTGAAAGGTTGCACCCCACTTCCAGACAGCTGTGTGCGTTGCCTTTGGGTCTAACTGGACAGGGGAGCTCACTGCCTGGAGGGAACCAGGAAACAATCATGAAGGGCTGTCAAAATGGTAAGTCACTTTATCTCAAAACTATTTGGCATATTAACTCACTCCCCCTTTCTTCCTCTGAGAAACAGGTGCTGATTTGTTAAGAGATTTAGTCAAATAAACTCAGTTTGCTTTTCCTTTCAAAGTTTGTCTAGCGTAAGGAGTGGCCGCATACAGTTCCCAGACCTGCCATTGTCCAGGAGCACCACTCCTAGGAGAGGTGGTGATTCACTGGCGCAGCGCCTGCCCGGTGCCACCACGTCAGCCAGCCCCGAGGAGGAGGAATCTCCGCTGACAGCTGACAGCCACGTCCTGTGGCCTCTCCAGGCACTGGGGACAGGGCCCAGGCTCGAGTGATCCTCTCTCCAGGCTGTGGCAAATGTCATGGCACAATTTTGTAATGGCTAAATCTGCAGTAGGTTCCTTCAATTAGGGACCAAAAAATAATAATAAAACAAAAGAGCGAGACCCCAAACTTCTCCGTTCATAACTATGGTGGAAGCGGGGACTGGCTGACCCATGCTTACAGCATTCCAAGTTCGGACTCAGACCAGCAAGAGAGGCTGTAACACACCAGGCTGTGCTGGTACTCGTCCCAGGAGCAGCAGAGCGGCCTGTCAAGCGAGGTGCGGGGAGCAGGCAGAGTGCATCGCAGGCTTGGGATCACCAAGCGGGTGGGTGCCGTAAAAGTGATTTGAGTGTTTCTGATCTGCTCCCAGGTTCTTCTTTCCTCTGACCAGCACAGGTGTCTCCTCCTCCATCTCCCACGTCCCTGCCATGATGTGGGGGATGCAGGGGAGACAGCTTCCCAGAGTTTCCCTCCTCTCCAAAGGGCATCATCCCATTGCTGCTACTCCAAGCCAGGGCAAGGGAGCAAGGGCCCACAGGAGCTGCGGAAGGAGCCTGGGCAGGGTGGCAGGAGCACGACAGGCTGGACTGAATCTGGCTAAGGCTGTAGGTAACTGCTGGTTAGAAATCCTTTGTTGCTTTATACTCATTTTTGGACCATTTTGCACATGCATGGCATGGCGTAGGTAGATATGCTGCTGAAACATTAATTGGTAAGTACTGCAGATGTTCTCCCCGCTTTCTGAGTGCGTTCCAGGACACAACATAACATGTGCATAAAAGAAGCGGCATTGGCAGCACGGTCAAATTTGGATGTGACTTTATTGTGCTACTTCTAATATTATGAACAGTTTTCAAACTCTCATTTATAAGGATTTTGGCGCATTAGCCCCATTAAAGAGAATGAAATTCGCACACGTCTCAGGGACACAGCGTGGGGCCTACCTGGTGTTTGTTACACGTTGTAGTGAAGAAGCGCCTGGATGAGTGCTACCTATTCAAACAAGGAGGATTTTGTTTTCTCCTCAACCATGCCTCAACCATGTGATTGGCTTGTTTTCACCTGGCTTCCCCGGACAACAGCTGGTAACGAGCTGAAACTGCTGCTCTGTGTGCAAACTGTGCTTCTTTGGGGGACAATTTTGTCTATGTGCGACCAGTGCTTATCATGAGCTTAGACGACGGGTCTGTTAGTCTCAAGGCCATTAGTATTATTACTACTTACAGCACTGCACATCGCAGATCATCATCCTTGACTTAAGTGCTGTGGTGCTGCTCTTGCTGTAGTAATAAATAAAGCAATAAATAAAAGACTGTTTTTAGAGAAGAGGGAACTGAAAAGATTAAAATGGTTTCCTTAGGTCAGTCGCACTGTGTGAGGGTGCAGTAACTTGAATTAGAAATGTTGGGAGACTAGTAGAGTATGCACATTGCGCTTGATAAACAAGCTCGCATGACTGCCGTGAGAGAGTCGGGTAGATCCACGTGTCAGAGAACAAGAGAAAGCATAACATCTGCTCTTCCCTTCCACCTCCATGGGCTTGCCAGAGTTCTCTCCATTCCCTTATTTGCCCATCTATAAATCTAAATACTGATCTCCCTTACTGGAAGTTGTGTAAGCAACTCATGACCGTACAACATCAAATCCTGGAAGGGAAGTGCACTAGGAGAGTTAGCAATGTTCACTGAGAAGTCTTCCTCAGTGCTTCTCTGCAGCTCTCCTGTGGTTGCTCCTAAAACACAGACCTTGGCTCTACACTAGTTACATAGCGCTGCCCCACTCTTTGGATTTCTACCTTCTCACAGGACTGTTAACTAGTCAACTGCCCTGGGGAAAATGTAGCAATAAAAGCAATTTACAGACTCCCTTAAAGTGGCTGAAGTGTCACAAAGCTAAAGCTTGTCCAAGGGCTGGTTAGCCTACAAGCCAATCCAAAGATGGTTACTGAAGATCACCAGATGTGCAAAAAGCTTTACGGGTAGACAAAGCGATCTCTGTCCTGTCCGGGCAGTGTCCAAGCTGGGTCAAGGGGCTGCACATCACTCATAACAGCACCCCACGATGAGACTGGGCAGGAAGGGAACAGTGCTCTGAGGGAGGCGGCAGGGTGCAGAGGCACCTGCACTCCCCGATTTTAGAGCCCTGAGGTCAGAGGTGGTCCCTGGAGGCTGCGCAGCTAGTCAGCGAGAGAGGAGGGGAACTCGGCAACTCCTCCCGCACCCGCCTCCCGTCAGAAGGAGCCACTCTCTCCGAGGCCGATCAAGAACCTTGTCTTTGTGCTTAGGCACTTGCTTAAAGAGCAGCAGTGGGAAAACATGCTGCCATCTTTGCTGGCTGTTTGGGAAGCACCTCATTAGTTATGAGACACGTTTAAAATGCCCATTATTTCATTCTTTCTCTAGGGGATCATCTCTGAAAGCTGATTCGGTTTCCCGGCAAGGGGTAGGCCACAATCAGGTCTGATTTTGAACTTGGGGTCTGTTTGTGGGATTTTAAAGCCAAGAGGGCCTATTGTAATCCCTTCATCAGACCTCCTTCAGACAAGCAATTTAGGGAGATCGCAGCCACTGTCTCATTTGTTTTGTCATCTTACCAGTAGAAATGTAGTTCCTGATGCCACAGCCATCACTGGGCTTCAGAGTTAACAGTCCTACTGCAGTGAATTCCAGACCGGGTAGCGAGTGTGCGACAAGAATGGCAAGTCGGGGTCGCAGCCGGGACGGCGTCCCCC
>JMFS01035097.1:0-13529 GCA_000699545.1 Podiceps cristatus
GACGTGAGTACCGCGGGGCGAGCCATGGCCCACCTCGGGGCCCGCCCGGGCCGCTGTGCCTCCTCTCGGGGAGCTGTGGTGGGGCTGTGCTTGCAGGTGTCGGGCGAGGCGCCGTCCTGCCAGCCTCAGCTGAGGAACCAAACCCAAGGGACAAGCGAGTGGGCCCCGCTGCTGCTCTAGGCCTGGAGTTGCAAATCGAGGTGTGGGTCGTGATATCTCAAGTAATGCTCAGTGTTGTCTCCTTTTTCTGAATTAACGGCCTCTGAGTGGCTAGAAATAGCCCACTCCTTTTTTAGAGCTGGTTGTTGGGAGCTGCATGGGTCTGGCAGGAGAGCTGCAGAAGGTACTGTGCAGCTGTTAAAAGCCATGGGATCCCACAGGCAGAGCGTGTCCCTTGCCTGCTGCAGCCCCTGTCCCTGCCCACTCCTACCATGCCAGGAGTTGTCGGGGAAGACGCTGTTTGGGTAGGCGGAGGTCAGCTGGGCATCCCGCTGGCTGTGAGCGGCTATGGGGAGTTGAAGATGCGGATAGTGGCCGTCTTCATTTTCACAAGACGGGTCCTGGTGCAATGCCTCCTGTCATGCCATGTCCCCTCAAGCCCTGTGGGCTGAGGTTGCTCCTGTCGAGAGGGAGCTGTGCACCCTGGAGCCGGGGCTCTGGGGGAGGCATCACCTCTCCCCTTGTGGCATCCGGCAGGGCAGGTGGGTGGCTGCATGCCTGGCCATCTCCCAGGGCAAGTGGCACAGCCTGGGTCAGAGCCCAGCTCTGCTGTTGGAGCACATCAGAGGTGCTCAACTCCCCTGCTCCTGTCTGTCTTTCTTCAGCTGCAGGGTGCCTGAGTTGGGTGGGCAGCACCTTAATCTCCTTGGTGGACCACCAGCCCTTGCATTCCCCCGTGTCTGGCACCACTGGGATCTAAGTCACCCTGTGGAACCAAGGAGAGGTGTGCGCGGAGGTGCTGCCCCTGTCCTGCTGCAGGGTCTGGGGAGGAGAAAGCAAGCAAGGGTTAAGGGCGAAGGTGGGTGTGATGCCCCAGCACCTGGACAGTCCAGTACAGTGCCAACTGTTATCTCCATCCTGTCCTGGTCCGGGTGGTGCCACCCCCCATGTCCCAGTTCATCCCAGAGGAGGGGAGCAGGAGCTCTCAGGCAGTACTCTGGGAAGGTGAATACCATGCCTGGTCTGGGAGACCTCCTGGCATCACCAGGGAGCAGCTGGAAACCATGGCTCCCTTGGCAGTGGTGGTGGTGCTCACAGCTTCCTGTGGAGGGTAAGGGTCTCTCTTCTGCCATGGGGGGATTTCAGGCTGCAGGGCTCTCCAGTCAGCATCATTAACTGCACTAATCACTTGGCTGATGGAGGGTGGGCTGGAGGGGGGGTGGTGGTGACAGCTGTGCTCCAGCTCAGCTCCTCCTGGTGCTTGCTGAGTCCCCTCAAGGCATCATTAAGGTAATTAAAATGGGAAGCATTAACAGCACTAGCAGCTGCTTTCCAGGTTCTGGCGACTTCCCTTCCTCTTCCCTGAGGTTCCATTTGCTCCCACCTCAGCTCAGGAGCTTGGCAGGATGCATTTAATGTCTCCACTTTTGGGTCTGGGCTGTTGGCTGGTCTCCTGCTGCCCCTCAGGCTTGGCAGGGTGAGCTGCCTCTGCTGCAGAGGGCAGGATCCCAGCCTGCCCCTCGGGCAGTGGGAAGGCATATCCCAGGTGGGAAGCAGTGCTTCCCGTGGGACTGGAGCCGCTGTTTCCTTGCCCGCAGATTGCCTGCCTTCAGAGAGGTGAGGAGGAGGTTTTTGCCTGTGATGCTTCGCTGCAGGTGTGGTACAAACTGCAGTGCTGCCATCGCAGTTGTTTCTCTGTGCAGACATCTCAGACCTCTGGGAGATTTGTCCCCCAGGCTGGTGCTCAGGGCTTGCTTACTCCCTTCTTGGTGTATGAGAGTTCAGAAAAGCCACTTGGACACCCTGTTGTTTATTGCCGGCGCGTGGCTGCAGCCCGCATTAGCCTGCGGTGGGTCAGTGAGCACAGTGTCCCCAGGGCAGCTGTCCCCTCCCCAACAGCCGGCCTGTCCCTGGCTGCGTGTCCAGCAGCCGCAGTTGCTTCCAGCCCTGCAGGCAGGGAGAAGACCTATGATGTCCCTCCTTCCCAGGGCGTGGGGGGGTCATCCCCAAATAAATGCCGGTTCAGTGCTTCCTCCATTGGACTCAGTGTTTCTGCTGCTGCAGGCACCGAGCGGGGCTGCGGCCACTTCGACGCAAGCCCAAGAGCCAGGGACTAGTAGAAGTGCATCCCTCTGTCTTGAGGCAGTGTCCCTGTGTTTCTGAACTGCCAGCCCCCCAAGTGCAAGCAAAGGATTGCCTGTAGGGCCTCTCCAGCAGCCGATGCAGACCCGATCCCATTTCTGGCCTGGCTTTGCATTGCTTTTCCCTGGCTTTGTCCCAGGGCTGCCGTCTGCGCCGGGCTCTTGCGCCAGGATCGGCACTTACCTGTCATTGCCGTGTGTGTGGTTGCGCCCCAGGAGGCTGGGGGTTGTCTCCTGGTGCATGGAAGAGGCTCTGTGCTGTTTTTGCTTGGCTGGGGTCGGATCCTGCCCTGTGCACAGGAGCCGTCAGTGGTTTTGGGTGCGTGCAGTGCTCACTGAGGCACCCCTCTGCAGCTGGGGTTGGCCGACGACAGGCTCACCGGAGGCAGCAAGGAGCCCTGCCGTCCCTGGGGGACATGGAGCAGACGTGGCCTTGCCTCGCCTCTGTCTGATGACAGAGCTCTGCAGGGTTAAGCTTTTGCCCTGAGGGTAGGCAGAGGCAGGTGGGACCTGCTGGTGCTGCCCCTGCAGCCAGGGAGCCCTGGCATGTGCAACCCTGCAGCCTTGAGACCCCCGATGCACAAGCAAACCCTTTAGCCTGGAGAAAATTTTGCTTTAAAACCCAGAGAAACCTCCAGCGTGTGAGACCTGCGGGATCCTGTCTCAGCTGATAGCAGTAAAGCTCCAAAGCTCATCCGGTGAGTCCTACCTACGGGGTGTGCGGAGCGCACCTGCCCTGCTTTCCTGCAAGGGGAAGCAGCCTGGCTGGCTGGAAGCGTTCCGGAGGGATGGTTACCTAACGCTGCTCGTCTCAGGGCTGCCTGCGCTTCCTGCAGCGGCTCTGGTCAGGAGGGGCTTGCCTTGCTTAGAAGAGCATCTTTCGAGGAGGTGTCCCTGCTCCTGGTTTCGGTCGTGGGGGAGGACCAGGGACCTCCTTGCTGGGACCAGCATCAGAAAAGCCTCTGCCCAGTTACAAGCCAGTGGCTTCCTCAGGAGTGAGTAGCAGAGGGTTTTTTGGCAGCTATTTCTTTACCTCAGACTGATTTTTCAGGGACATTTCAGTGGCTAGATACGGGCTTGTGCCCTCAAAACACGCAGCAAAGCTGTCAGTGAGCGGTGCAGAAGGGAGCTGGGGGCGGAGGGGGCAGCTGGCAGCAACGTGTCTTCCTGCGGCAGGGAGCAGAACTGGTCCGGGGGTGGGTTTATCAGCAGGCTCTGCTTTGCAGGTGCACAGAAAAGACTCTAACAAAGTCCGCTTTCCCCTTTTCCTGCCTTTTTTCATTCCTGATCTTTCTTCAGGCCTTCAGATTTTTAATCATCCTGGTTGATGAAGAAAGGATGATTGAAACAAAGTTGCCACATGCACAACTTTCTGTCCTTGGCTCCCTTAGGATGTGATGGCCAAAGCCTTGTGCTGTTCAGTCTGGCAAGACATCCCCAGGCTTTGGAAATGACACTGGTCCCCGCTGCAGTCAGCCCCAGAGCTTCCGATAATTACGGGTGAAAGAGGAGACAGGCAGGGATCAGAAGCCCCAGCTTTCTCCTGGGCCATGGGTAGAAGCCTCGTGGCTGGGAACCTGGCTCAAGACCCTGAATTGGAGCAGCTCTTCAGCTGTGCTCTGTGGCAGAATTAGTTACAGATTAATTAATTAATTATTAATTACAGTGTGTGTGCATGTTGAGGTGTTGTGGGAAGGATTGTTGTGAAGGGTGATTACAATGTGCAGGACAAGAGCTGCTCCTCAGTGCAGACAGTTGAAGTGTCAGTGATGATGCACAAAGTGCTCCTGTTAGGGAGTGGTTTTATGCTTCATGTTCTTTCATTTAAAGGGTCTGAAAAATTAAACACTTCCCACACAAGGGTGTAGCAAAGCCCTTTCTACTTTATCCCCCTCTGTGTTCTCTCAAAGATGCTCAGTGTGAGTGCTGGGCTCGCTCAGGCAGTGGCAGCTCTGCCCGAAGCTTTGTGCATTGGAGGCGAGAATTGATTTTAATCGTTTGCAAAGAGGAATTTTCCCGGAGCAGCCTGTGTAGTGCTGGCTTGCATGGCCCTGGCAGTGGGGGCTTCTCCACAGCTCCCTGGACTCCGGGAAGAGGTTTTCCCATGGTGGCAGTGCTGGGTGCCACCTGGCTCGGGGTTCAGCTGCCCTGCTCTCCCTGCTGCCTCACTAAACCCTGTCATCTTTTCTCTTGCAGATTTTCCGACGAGCAGACAAGAATGGTGAGTGCTTTGTTCCTGCTGCTGCCTCCCCCTCCCTGCCCCGGTCTGGGCGAAGCAGCGCAGCCTGTCCCTGCTGGGAGGTTTGGCTGAAAGAGTGGAGGAGGATAAGGGCAAGCAGCTCTCTGGCTGACAGAAAAATGCTTTTCTTCACCTGGAAGGAAGAGGTGCTGGAGCAAAGGGCCTGGCCAGGGGCTGGGGAAGTGGGCTCCTCCAGTTCACTGTCCATGTGCCATGTGGGACAGAGCCCCTTCCAAGCCCTTCTGCTTGCGTGCACACAATCTCTGCGCTGCTAGCGGCGAGAAGGGAAGGCAAAGCAAGCTGTGCAGCGGGCAGCCCAGGGGCTCTCAGGCTTCTGTGCCATCCCTTGCAGGATTGAATCGGTCTCTGCCCTCAGTCCAGGGTTTTACAGGTGCCCGTTGGGTGGCCCCGTTCCTGGGTGCCCACTGGAGCCCCTGGCATTTGAGAGTTAGGCTCTGCTACCCAGTTTTTAATCTGGCACCCAGAAACCAAGAAGTCCAAAATCACAAGTCGTTTCTCTGAGCCTTCCCACCCCCTTTTGGGCCCTTCTTCCTCATGGTAGCTTGCAGGCTCCAGGAGCTGCTTTTGTTGCAGATCAAAACGCAGCCCAGGAGCTGAAGTCCTCCACAGAGAGGAAGGAAAAAGCTCTTGAATCAATGGAGATATTTTTTTTCCATAAAAACCTGATGCTGTCCTCACTGTGCTGTTCGTAATGGATTTTGCGCTTGGACAGTCACCTAAGTACGGAGTGTCCGCATCCATTTCTGAAAATGTTGCAGTGGGGTCTTTTGGAAGGGGCCAAAGTTCCAGCAGCAGTGGCCCTGCTTGCCAGCACTCCTGTTTTTTTGATGAGGACTGGTGGACTTGCTCTCAATGAGATAGCGGCTCCAATTATTATGCATAACACGCCCAACTGTCCCACGCTCCCGGTGGAGAGGCTGCTGGGAGGATCACTGGAGCCTGTGTGCTTCTTGCTGCAGATATATAATTATTCTTCCCTTTTATTTAAATGCAGATGATGGGAAGCTGTCATTTGAGGAGTTCAAGAACTATTTCGCTGATGGGATCCTGAGCTCGGAGGAGCTGTGGGAGTTGTTCAGTAGCATTGACAGGCGTCATTCAGAGTAAGTACTGTGGTGGCACAGAGGAGACGAAGAGGAATATAAAACTGCTTAACTGTAGATGGAGGACATTTGGAGGCGGGTGTGATAAATAGTCAGGGTGAGATAAACCTACCCCTTGTAACACGCAGATGTTAAAATCCATTGAACACCAGCTATGAGCACTGGTGGTGAGAGAAGCCAGACATTTTGAGAACAGTCGTTACCAGATTTACTGTAGTTCCGTAAAAGCAAGCACCCATTTAAAATTAAATTATGTTAGTTCGAAAAATGTATTCCAGAAATATACAGTTCTAAAGACTGGGTTGTGTGTCAGCAGGAGGAGCATGTGGTGGTGTGAGGACGACGCACAGACTGTGCAAAGTCGCCGACTTTGCCGCTGCTGACACAGGGAACTGCTTTTCATTTACGTAAGAGCTGCTTTCCACCAGAAATGGGCCTTTTAAGTGGAACTGTGAATTTAGGCCAGCTACTTTTTAAAAAAGAAACCCCCAAAGAACAGGAGAAGGAATTGCACTTGACCCTGGTCTCCTTGTGACCTGTGCTATCTATAGTCTGTTGGGCTTGGCTGGGTTTCTCATCCCAGACTTTCGGGTATCAGCATGGCCTTGCTGGGGTCCCTCTGTCCTGCTGGCTGCGTGTTTTGGCACTGTGAGAAAGTGGCCGTTGATAAATTGCGTGTCTGGGGGCTGCCTGTTCAAACGGAGGGGTGCTGCTGGGAGAGGAGTTGGCTGCAGCTTCCTCCCGGTCTCAGGCGGCGGGCTCGGCTCTGGCTCGTGCCACTGCCCCACACCCCAGGAAGCATCTCCTTCATCTCTCTGACCCCTTGGCCAGTGTCTGAGCAGGTCCCTGCCAGGGAGGGGTAACTCGGAGCAGCCTTGCTTGCTGGCTGGAGCCAGGGCAGTGGCATGGAGGGCCCACACCACACTGGGATGCCAACAGCCACCGAATGCCACTGAGCTGACAGGGGATACCCATCTGTCCCCGGCTGCAGGTCTCCACATCATCCACCCAGGACAGGGGGAGTGGGATGGTTGACTCCTGCCAAGTGTCAGGGTGGTGGGTTTAGCTGATGCCCCCACTTTAGTGATGGGGCAGAGAAATGGGCTGGTGTATGTAGCCCCCGGTGCCGCTTTCTTTTAAGTCTGGCTGCCTGTTGCTGCCTGTCTGGCCAGTGGGACTGGTTGGATGTCGGCAGCAGGAGGTGTCTCCTGAAAATACCTCAGTCTCTTTGGGCTGTCGTGTCAGGGAGTTAGCAGTGAGCCCTTCCCTTTCCTCTGCAAATGCTGCTTTCCTCTCATTCCCTTTTGAGGTGACCTTGGAGTCACTCCCCATACAATACTGCTGGAAAACACAGGTTGTGGCAAAGCAGAGAGTTTTAACCTCGCACTTAAGTGAACAGTGAAGATCTCCTGGTTTACCATTGCTTTCAGGATGGGCTTCTTCCCTCTGTCCAGAGCAGATAAACAGGACTGACCGAAGGGCTGACGTGCGAGGCCGTCTCCGAGAGCCATGCATGACCTGGCTGCTGCATGCTCCCTCTAACTCGTTACCCATAATGACGGTGTGGTAGCTATGACAACATGGCAGTTGCAGCATTGAGCTGGTGACATCTGTTAGCAGGGCACGATCATTGGGTCTTTGATCTCTTTCTGCCATGAAGAGCAGAAGGGACCCTGCGGACAGAGCTGGCTTCCAAATACCTGTGTTCAGTGACCTCAAGCAAACGTAGGAGGCACCGTCCCGCCAGCCCCGCGAGGCTGCCCTCCGTTCTGCAGGAGCAGAAGGGAAAGTCCAGCCCTGAGGCCATTGCAGGCATAGTTCTTGCTCCTGTCCCTGGCTGGGGCCTGCTCCATGCACATGTGTGCCGGGTCGGTGCACGGAATGGTTTCAGCGTGAGCAGTTGGGAGTGGGATGGGACGTGGAAACTGTATGTGATTTCTTCAGCTTCATCCCCTTGAGGAGGAGGAGGAGGTGGGACCTCCTGGAGAGGGAGCTTAATGCCCAACTTATTGTCTGCTAAGAGACATCCTGCCACACTGCAAACAAAGGGGACAGTGCTGTGTCTGCTGGGGTGCTCTGATCCCGGCCCAGAGCCGTGTGCCTGCTGGGATGAGGGGCTTGGAGAGGCAAACCTGCAGACCCTGCGCTGCTCTCCCCCTGTGCAGCGGCAGGTAAAGGAAATCAAGCAGTGTTCAGTGTGCTGGATGCAATGAGGTCTCTCTGGCTCTGTGGGTAGAGCTGGACTTCTGGGCATTTGTTTTTGGGGAGTGCAGGGGGGCTTGCTCCTTCGTACAACCTCTGGTGTTTTGTAAGGGCTGTGCTGTTGCCCTGCTGTCCCCTCGATGGGGGCTGGGACAGCCCCTTCCTCTGGGCTGCCTGTTTGCCTTGTACTGTCAGGAACTTAATCTTCTTGAGAGCTGGCTGAAATTTGCTGTCAGATTCAAAAACTATTACCCCAGGTAATGCTCAATGTATTACAAAGCTGGAAGGCAACTACAAGCTCTCCAAACATACCTGGCCTGCTGCTTTCGTGTCCTGTGGCTTTTCTGATGATGGGAAAGTTTCACCCTTAATCCCATGGGTGGATTTCGCCACAGGGATGCTGTGTGCATCAGGTCTAGGCTGAAACTTGTGTTTCTTTGTCAGTGCCGGCCTGACCCAAGGAGAGAGGGTAGCAGAGACCTTTATACACAGGCGCTCTCCTTGTCTGGGTGATGGGGCACTGCCCAGATGCATCCTCACCCATCACTGCAAACCTGCAGCAGCTCCCTGGGTCCCAGAGCTGGCATCTGGGAAGATGAGTATTTCCGAGGTCTCGTACATCACTTGTTCTCCGTCCAGAGAGTTCATGGCACCACTCTCTCCTTTTCTCCCCGCCCTTCCCATCCAATCGTCGCTCCATCTCCCATCTGCCTGGTGCTCAGGTGGGATGCTGTGGCCTGTGTGTCAGGCACCTCTATTAGGTTTGGTTCAGACCTTCATTTCCCCACGAGGCTTTTTTTTTGTTCTGCCTTTCTGAAAATTGTTCCATTTTGGCTTTAAAATATCTCCTTGCTCTAATTCTTTGACATTTAAAAAATTATGTTGAAACCAAATTCATCTCTTTATTGCAGTTTGGTACAGCAGCTAGGTCCACCGTTTCATTTAGCTTGTCAGAAAGTGGAAAAGTGCAATTTCATCCACTGAAACATGTGGGTGAGAAGATATAAATGTTTCTGAAGGGATGAAAAAGCTCCGTTGCACCTTGGGAGACCCATGGTGCAGTTTGCTCTCAGAGCAGCCGCGCGTCCATCTGCAGCCCGGCCAGGCGGGATGGCAGCAGATCCCAGGGTCCCATGGGGACAACTTAAGGGAGAGTCAGTTACAAAGGGCTTTGGACTGAACGTTGTAGTGTTGTGTAGGTTGGGCGCCTCTGCTCTTTGCAAGGGACTAGGAAACCTGCCCAGGGAAGTGTCACGTGGGCCTCACGTGTCTTTGTCCTGCATCTGTTGGGAACCTTTAGAAAAATGAGGTCTGGCAAATCCTCCTTTGCATGAGAGCAGTCAGGTGGTGGTGGCAGGAATTGGGCACAGACCACCCAGAGCCTGTGTCTCTGACCCTGAGCCACGAGTGAAAGAGGTGGGAGTGCTGACCTGGTAGCTTTTAAAAACTCTCAGTGGAAATAACCTCAAGGCTCTGGTTCTGTGGAAGAGGGGACTGGTGTGAACTTTCCTCCCCTCTCTTTAGTCAGAGACTTGGAGTCGTGGCGTCTGCAAGTCTTTGAATGATGGAGAGTGACTGAGACACTCTGGGCCACACTGGAGAGGTTTGAAAACCAGATCTGTGATGGCAGCAGAGGTTCCCAACATAAGAAATGATAAAAATAAAAAAAAAAATTCCCATCTGCTTTGCTGAAGCTGATTGCTGTTTTCTTGCATAAATTCCAGGCGCATTCTGACAAAATCCCAACAGCATAATGATGACAAGATCCTTCATCATCAGTTCAAGCTTAATTACAGTTAATCAATGGTTTGAGTACAGTCAAAATACAGCTACGTGGAAATGTGGAGAGTCTTGGGATGAGTGCTTTGGAGGCAGAGGATGGTTCTTCTCTTGGAGTGGGAATGGCAGGGAGAGGGGCAGAGCAAAGCCAACTTCCCCATTGCAGCCCTGCAGAATGGGTCAGGCTTTGCTGTGCAGGTTCTTTACATGAGCTCCTCCTGGTTTCTGATCTGAAGTAGCTTCTGGTAGCAGGAAAATGGCACTGTCGGTCCTGCAGTTTGTTTGCTGCACTCTGTCCTGCCCCTAGCTGTGCCCCGTGGGCTGCCGCAGGGTGCGGAACATGAGAAGAGGTGGCCATGCAGGGTTGCTGATGGACCAGGCTGTGCTGGGAAGGGAGCAGATCTTCCACTGGATAACTCCCAGAGGGCTGATTTTTGCCACAAGATCTTGGCGATTCCTTCAGTGTTTAACAGTTCAGTGTGTAGTGATTGATGAGTTAATGCTTGCTTTCAAGCAGCAAACAGACAAGCTGGAAAGGGTTATTAATCATCTCTGGCTGCTCCTTAGAAGCAAGAGGGCTGGTGTTGATAGTAGCGCTTTGTCACATGGATGCCTGCTCGCTGGAGCCGAGGTGGGGGACAGGGCAGTGGCTCAAGCTGGCGGCCCCTTCTTCTTGGTGAAGCCAGTCCCAGCCCCGGGTTCTCACTGGGGACAGATGCAAACACCCAGGTAAGGTATGTGCTAGGTGTTTCACTGAGTATTCTGTTACCTCGTGTCTGTGTCCCCTCTTTTGTGAATTTGACCCATCTCTTGGATGGGAACCATTGCGTGCAGTTATTACTCTCTGCAGGCTTCAGGCAGCTTTCAGAAATAGGTGGAAAAATTAAGAAGGAGCAAGACATTATTCCAATTTAAAATTTGTGCTCCAAACCCTAGTTGCTCTATCTGGGAGAGCTGTGGTCGGTGTACGGAGCTGCTCAGAGATGGGGTCAGCAAAGTTTGATGGAGTGAAGTCGGCAGAAGGGGTGGTGGTTTTGCCAATTGTCTATATGGCATCTCAAGGGAAATGCTTTTTTAAATTCACTTTAAAAACTGTCTGCAGTGCCAGGACAGTGCACCAGAGCCCTGCCTTAATCAGCTGCTGCGGTAGGTGTTTAAAATAGATGAGCTGAATCGTCCTAAACCCGCCTGTCTCCATTGCCTAAGGCAGCGCCTGATGCAATTAGCTAAACAGAGGGTCTGCAGTCCCACTGCTGCAGGGACTTCTCACGCCAAACTATTTGATGATTTGAAGCACTGCCTATTATTAAAGTACATTAAGTGGAAGTCCAGGAGAAGGAGAGTTGTAGAAACCAGCCTTTAATGTTTGGGGGAAAAACTCTAGGAAGATTTTGCTTAAATCTTTACACCTGTAATGGCATTTTGGACACTTTCCACACTCTCCTATAGTTTTACCTCGGTGTGTTTTTGGCTCTTTGCCTTGTGAGCAGTGTCAGCGGGAGGGCAGGGCGATGTGGCCATGGTTTGACTTCCCCTGGGCAGCAGCACTGCAGCCGTCCTTCTGCTTGGAGCCCAGCAAACTCCACATATCACTGGTTCCTCCACGTGTGACAGCACTTAAACACTTAAAAAACTCTTTCGTGCTCACTTCCACTTTTCCAATCAGGATTAAAAATTGTTGTAATCATTCGGAGATTCTGAGACACCAGAATTTCTTGAGCGGAGGCTGATTTGAGTAAATGATATCCTGGGGCGTGTCCCTGCAGGTGATGGTGGGCATAGCAAGCAGCTCTGCCTCCTGGCTTTGGCTGCCTGAGCGGATCTGACAGCTTCAGGCGAACCCATGGTTCTGCTTGACATCCCGTCTGAAAACGTGGCTGTTTCTGGACGTTTCCTCATCCCTTTCCACCCCAGCAGTGCCTTTATTAGCAACAGGGGGGGCCTGTCCAAGGCTGGCAGGGATGCCAGCATTGATATTTCAGTGGAGTGCTCTCTGTTACCGAAAAGGTGTCAGGGGTCTGGCCTCTGCCTCCAGGTTTTTGGATCCAGATTCCTGCTTTAATGGCCTTCACGGCAGGAGCAACCCCTCTTGTGGGCCGAGAAGCCATCCAGCCCCCTGCCCTGGGAGCCTGAGGACACCTCACATCACCCCAGCTCTGAAGACAGGGAAGAGGAGGAGTAGCCAAGGGCACCCGTGGGGCAGATGGGAGAGGAGGGGGCGTGGTGCCGTGGGGCAGATGGGAGAGGAGGGGGCGTGGTGCCATGGGGCAGTCATGAGAGAGGACCTGGGCTGAGGTCAAGGGCAACACGAGGAGGGAGCCCTGGCTGAATGCTTCACATCTTTGGGGGAAGAGCTTGGGTTGAAGAAGCAGCTTCTGGGGTTCATCAGCTCCTGGGCTCAGAAATGGGTCTGCCAACCCATCTGGCCAGCCCAGAGGCATGGGGCGCTGCCTGCCTGCCCCGACCTCCCTCCCAGCCCCATCCTGTGCTCTCAGACACTTGCCCAGCACATTCCAGCCCCCGGAGACGCTGGGGGAGCAGCTTTGCTTGCTTGCTCCTTCAGCCCCAGAAGCAGAGTTGATGCTCTGCAGCCCTGCCTGGGTGCTGGAGCTGCTGGGCATGGCTTCAGAGCTCACGGCTCTAAACTTGTGCAGCTTTTTATTTTTCTAATACAGCTTTTGAAAATATGTGGGAGGAGCAATAAATCCACTGGGGGCTTGAGAGGAGCCCTCAAGACCCTGTTCACCACAACCGTTTCTCCTGAAGCAGCCCCACCATCTAACAAGAGCTTGTTTTTCTGTTTCTTGTAGCAACGTGGACACGGAGAAGTTGTGTGGTAAGTAGGTTCATATTCCTGCCTCAGAGGGCACTGTCCTTGTGGGTCTGCAGTGGGGCTTTGTACATGTCTGACCTGGGCAGGGCTGGGCGATCAAGTGGCACTGACAGTCCCTGTGCCTGAATCCCAACACAGAGGGCATCTGTGGTTTTCCGAAGGGGATGGGACGTTTTGTCCCTGGGCATAGGAAAGGACTCTTTGTTTCAGTCCAGGTGGGAGTGTGACTCTGGAGAGGGAGGCGAATGCCCCCCTGCAGCGCTGGGCTGTGTGCGGGAAGCAGCAGGCACAGGGGAGGCAGGGACGGAGATGCTTGGAAAGCTCACTGTGGTCTTCTCTCCTGCTTCAGATTATTTCTCGGCATATCTCGGAGAATACAGGAATGTGCTTTCTGCCCTGGAAGCTCTCAACTCTGCTGTCCTGACAGCCATGGACAAAACCAAGCTGGTAAGGATGGGACTGTGGGAGGGCGGCAGGTCAGGCGAGTGCCTAACAGAAACCGTGGTGATCTTTGCCTCTTGCTTAGTGTTAAACTTGGGTGTCAGGCAGCAAACGTGTTCCTCCCCAGATCAGTGGGGTTGCCTTCGGTGGGCTTCACGTGCAGCGAGTGCACAGCAGCCCAGCCTGCAGCATGCCTGGGGGAGGGGAAGCTGGGCCCGAGGAAGAGAAGGGTAGGGCTAGTGTGTTTGTGCTCCGGAGGCATCTTTGGGCTCTCCACAGGGCTCTGGCAGCAGCTTCAGCCACTCCTTGCGGACCACTTGCAGGGTCCTGCCTGGGGTCACTGTTTCTGGGAGCAGCGCTGATAACCTGTGTTGTGTCTCTGAGCCAGAGCAGGGTCTTTTCCACAACACAGTGTGGCACGAAATGGGGACTCTGGGGTCAAGCCTACTCTGGTCTGGCCCCAGCAGCTGGTGTTCAGCACAGCCTGCGCTCACAGCAACAAAAATTGGCTGCAGTGAGGGAGCCGGAGCCATTGTAGCGGGAAGGCTGCTTTGGGAAATAGTGAGGCGCTTGGGAGAAGGTAAGTGTCCTGGTTTCAGCCAGGATGGAGC
>KL263418.1:0-20696 GCA_000699545.1 Podiceps cristatus
TTTGATTGGCAATAAATTAAATTAATTTTTACCCAATTGAGTCTGTTTTGCCTGTGACGGTCACTGCTGAGTGATGTCCCTGCCCTTATCTCGACTCACAAGCCTTTTGTGGGTCAAGATACCCAGCTGAGGAGGGGAGAGAGAGCCGCTTTGGTGGGCACCAGGCACCCAGCCAGGGTCAACCCACCACACAGTCCATCATAGAAGGCCAGGAGGTTGGTCAGATATAGACTTCCGCACAGGAAAATGGGATTTTGCAAAAATATAAGCAAAGCAGTTAAAAACCATAACTTCAGTGTGAAATGTTGATAATTTGATCGTTAGGTGGTATGACTAGACCCACTTGTACAAACCTATCAACTTCATGCTGTTTGTGGCATTACTGCTTGCCTTTATTCACCCTCAACCAAACCACTGAGCTCTCTCCTCTTTTTTTTTTTTTTTTTTTTTAATTCCTCCAAAGTATTTCCTGTGGTGAGAGGAAGAGGTGAGTGAGGTCAGGCAAAATGAAATGAAAATCATGAAAGCTTAATAGACCACAGGGAGGTTCCTTTGAAAAGGTGCCAGAGATGGAATATCAGTTATGAGGAAGAAGACCGCAGAGTTGGCAGTGAATGAAAGGAGGTCTGGTACATGTGCATTAGTATTTCATACTTCTTGACACAAAACCGTTTTTTTTTCCTAGTTAACTCTTTAACAAAGGTATCACGCTGACAGCAGGCGCTCCCACAGTGCTATTAGTACTCCCTGATGCAGCTTCACTGCATTTTTCGAGGGAGTTCTGGATTCTCTGTCTCGCTTCTAAGATCAACAGATGGGAACTGAAGCATTGATGAGACTAAATAAATGGCATTTTCTATTTCATCTTCTGCAGTCTCTACCTTTTATCCACTCTAAGGGATAAGAAATTGTTTTCCTGGATGAGAAGAAAAGAAGTTATACTTTAAAACATGTTAAAGCTTGCTTACTTGCAGATATATCAAAGAAAACGTCAGGTTATTGTGATTATACCAACCTCCCCACCTGACATAATAGCTGTAACTGTATGAAGTGGTGTGGCCAGTCATCTCACATACTGGGTTTTTTTTCAGTATAAAGAACTCTTAAAAGAAGGGGCTTTGCTCTGGTGAATTCTCCATCTTCTCAGACTACAAGTCTTGGTTGCAGTAGTTAAAATGCTTGGACTTTGCGAGGATCGCTGGGTGGGAGTCTGAAATCTGAGTAAACACAAAGGCGAGACTGTGAATGTTAACATTTTATGAATCTAGGCAAGTGTGGATGAAAAGACCTGTGAAAGTGTTTTAGAACGGATGTAAAGACTTTGGTTTTATTTGGTGATGTGGTTTACAGAGAAACTGAAGAGTTTGATGCCCCAGGGCTGCTACTGTACCTTGAATTTCTGTTGATCTCTAAGTCCATAGATGTGGTCCGTTTCAGACCCTTCTTCTACAATGTCTAAATATCCATGTTTGTGTCGTGCTTTTCAACGTGGGGTTCTACAGCTACATTTTTAAGCCTGAAATTCATCTTTGGGACAGGTCACTGTTTTCAGTTACCTGATTTTTTTTTTCCCTGCTGCTACAGGAACTTTCAAGGGATGAGTTAAATACCTGCCTGTACTATCTGAGTATTTAAATGACAAAACATCCAGAAAAACATAACATGCAATGCAAAATGACCCTGCAGTGTTGATGTGAATGTAACCCTCAGTTATAGAGGGCCTGACTTTGCTGCCTCCACTGTAATTCAGCACAAAGTTTGCTTTTGTGCAGATGAGACTACACTTGTCTGGTATTTTCAGTCATGTGCTCTTTTCAGCTTCATTTCGTAAGTCATTGTTGCAGTTTTGCTCAACTTTTATGAGAAGTTCACTAGCTGCTGGGTTCTCAATTTGAAGACTCCTTCCCCAAAACATTTTGCAGAGTTCAGCACTTCCAGACCAGTGTTCTCCTTAGTTTCTTTTCACAAAGCCTTTATTAGTCTATGGACACCCACCCCCAAAGGCCGCAGGCCGAAACCTCCTGGTTAAACAGTTGTTGTCAAGTTTCAGGTTATCCTTTGATGCAGATTGATGTGACAGAGCACAAAACTAATCTTCAGTATTATTTCTTTTTCATTTGCAGGAAAAATTCGAAGGCTTGTTCCGTGCCTATGATGACTGTGTGACATTCCAGCTGTTTAAAAGCTTCAGGCGTGTGCGGATAAATTTTAGCAGTCCCAAATCAGCTGCTCGTGCCCGAATAGAGCTGCATGAAACACAGTTCAGAGGGAAGAAGTTAAAGCTGTATTTTGCACAGGTAATGAAATCTGGTATCTACTTATATGCATAGCTTGTATAGAAATGTTGCACAGTAATGCTGCGTAAAAGTAATAAAGGTTTCTCCCATGCCCAGTCTCTCCGCTAAACGATTACTCAGGCGTCCTTATGTTGCCTGAGCTGTACCTGCCCAGTGGGTTTGCCGTAAGTTTAAAGGACCATTTAGGACCTAAGTTGCTTATTCAACACACAGAAGTTACATAGCTTAGAACTGATTTACAATGTTGGGTATTTTCAGTGGTTATTTTCAGCTCTCTAAATGAACCAGAAAAAAAGCAGTAATGTAAAGTATCATAAGCTCATTAAAAGAGGCGGGTTGAATTACTTATTTGACTGCAACCCTGAGCCACAGTCAGGCTTCTCCCTGCCTTGTTTGTTGTTTTTTGGTTTTGTTTTGTTTTGTTTTTTTCCTTACTGAATATATGTGTGAATTTTCTAAAAGGGATTCAGTAAGGTCAAGTAAAAGGGAGAAGTTAGGGGGAGACTACCCCCAGCCTGGGGGCAGAGGGGATTATATCCGTCAGTTGGAAGTGTCAGATGGGGGTTTCAATTCTTCTTGGTCAAGGGTGAGAGAACCCAGATGTCCCACAGCCTGGGTGAGTACTAGGCCCCAGCCAGGATACAGGAAGGTGAGGGAGGTTGAGAACCCAACCACCACCTCTTCTGCATGTATTTTAGTAAGTTGCTGTGGCCACTGTGGCTTATGGGATACTCACTAGTGCTTGTAAGCAATGTAAGTGTGCTTTGAGCTGCCAGATTGGTCCTTCGGAGGCCTTAGGTTAAGGGCAGGCTCATTTGAAGATACCAATCACCTAAGAGGCAGTTACATTTTGAGCATCTCAAACCTGGTCAGAAGAGGAGCTGGTTTGTGCCCAGGCAGAAGCAGAACCTCCAGAAGATGGGAAGCTACAGTTGTGAAAAAACCAATATGCTTAACAGGTTAGACAAGTTCAGAAGATCTTAGAGTTGGATTTAGGTGTTGACAGTCGACCTCTATCTCATTTTATATGCCTTAATCTCCTAGATCTGGCTCTGATTTTTTCCTGAAAGGTTTCAAAACCTGCTGTTAAGCAGATCTGAGAATCATTTCTAACTGCACCATCAAGAGGTTAATAGGAAACTTGGAATAACACGAGAAAAAAGAAAATGTGCATAATAGCGATTAGTCTCCATATCTAAGCTGATTTCCTGCAAAGCCGTTTAGGTATCTGCACTATCCTCTCCAGTACATGCAGTCTTAAAAGAGCTTATTAGTTGTGTCCAGGGAATGGATATGTGGAAGCAGCACAGTGTGTGGAGCACTCAGTGTTTATATGGACCTGAGCCAGACTGAATAAGCACTTCCAGAACTAGAAGTTCTGGGGAACATGGGGTTGAGAGACCCAGACTGGCTGTTCGCAAAACCCGTTGTGGTATAGCAGGGTGCTGTCTCAGCACTGCTGTCGTACAAATGCAGTTTATTGCTTCTGGGCTCGAGCTGGTTGTAAACTTGCTCAGGTATGGCTGCAGTATAATTCATTTACGTTGAGACTTCTTTAATATACCAGAAAAAAAAAAAAAAAAGCAGGAATTAAACTAGATAATTTGAGATGGAAATAAAATGAGAACCAGTTGCAAATGACTAAGGAACATGATAGATTCCTTTATCACTTCAGCTAAAGAAATCAAATCTTCAGAAACCTTTCTGAGGTTGCTGATAAGGTCTTGGTGTAGGATTTACTGGTCTCTTGTCTCATGACTGTTTTTATTTAGGAGTTTAGGCCAGTAGATCACAGCAGTATCTTTTCAGCCTCGGAAATCTCAGAATTAGCAGCTGTGGATACCGAAGCTTTGCATTTATCCTCATAGAAAATATACAGTAGGCATAAACATTGTAGCTTTGCTCATGTAACAGCCCCCCACAGTGTATTTACTGTAGAGGAACCATCTGCAAGGTTGAGATGAAATTCATCTCCAGGCCTGCTCTGCTGAGGCTGACGCTGAAACCCTGCCTGGGTGGCATTTGGTACTAGAAGTGTATGGTTTGGGTAATCATTCCATTTACCCATCCTATACTAAACAATGCATTTTTTTATGCTTTAAAGATTCAAACCTCTGAGACAGATGGAGACAAGCTTCATTTGGCACCACCACAGCCTGCAAAACAGTTTCTCATCTCGCCTCCAGCCTCCCCACCTGTAGGGTGGCAACCGATAGATGATGCAACACCTGTCATCAACTACGACCTCCTCTATGCAGTTTCGAAGCTAGGACCAGGTAAGCTTGTGGTCCTTGTGTGAAAATGTGGCGGAAAAAAAGGATGAGAAATAGCAGTATAGAGAATGACTGTAGAGAAAGTTGGGGTAAAGCCTGTAGGTTGCGTTAAAGTTTTGGATTTAAGTTGATGTATGGCAACTGGTTCTTTGCTTAAGAATGAGTTTTAATGTGTGTAGATAGAGAATTATATCTTATCTGCAGCTCGTGAGTGCTATTTCCTTGAACGGCGGATCAAAGCTTGTTTACACAATTTATTATGCTTGGGTTTGTGCTTGGATGAGAGAACTGATGCTTTATGTGGGGACTGGGCAAATGCTTGTCCATGAACTGGAGGAGTTTTTGCTTTAAATCACATCTGCTCGGTACTGCTTTCCAAGATGCAGAGTACCTCATCAAACGTTTAGACATCCCTGCATCTCCACCAGAGTGGGGAATCTCTCACGTTAACAAGTCTGCCAAGAGACAACTACCGTTCCCCGGTCCTGGCAGGACTGCTCTGTTGGGACTGCCCGTTTTCTGTTGAGAACTGTACGCAGAAGGAATGGCGTGAGTTGTAGCCTCTGCCCAAATAGATCGGATGTCAATGGATCATGCAGATAGACTTTCTTCTGTCTTCCCATCTTCAGCTAATGCCAGGAATTGAGGCTAGCTGGGATTTTCAAAACAATTCTTTCCCTTAGAAAATGCTCATCTGATGAAAACAAAATTTTTTGTAGGAGAGGGTTATATTTGATTTAGTTAAGTCATCTTTACAAATAGTTTTCTTTCAAAACTGTTAAAGCATCTTCTTTTAAAATTTTCAAAATGGAAAAGGTTACAGTTTCAGGTCTAAGCAGTGTCATTTAAAAATGAAGTCTAATTTACATTTGTAAACTGTAAGAAAAAATAGTTGGTTAAATTATTTTCATATTGAAATAAAACACTTCATATCCAATCTAATAACAATTGGGGGGTGAGCTCATGAAAATTTATCAGAGTTAAACCTGGAGCTGAAGTGTGTGGGGTGAAGGAAGAGATGTTTCACAGTTCACAAGATTTGCAGGATCGTCTCCTATCTTTTTCACATGAGATCTCTCACAGGAGGAAAACAGATACCAGGAGAACATCAGAGATTCCTGTGTTTCAGTCCCCTTCAGCAGAAAAGCCCGTAGAAAAGGCCTGTGAGGTGTAACACTTTGTACTGTATTGCATATTCTTATTTCCAGAATTGATGCTTTGCTTCTGAACTGCTGAATAAAAGCAAACTAAAAAACTCTTTTTTTTTTTTTTTTTTGTTTGATGCAGCAGTGTTATAAATGGAAACATGTAAACGAATTCCCTAGCTAGCTGGGTAATAAATCAATTCCTGTTCTAGAGCAGCGGAATGTGAGCGATCGTCGTCCCACACTCCGGGTACAGCTTTGCGTGAAGGTCATATTCACCCGTATTTAAGGAGCCTGCAGGGAGCAATATGAAAAGTCATTGTGTGCTCTCTTCTTTCTATTTTTAGCACTTGTTAGAGAGATCAATTTTAGTTAACTGCAGTGGCGGTTTTAAAATAGCGTTGCAGTTCTCAGTTGTGCATTTACTATGTTTAGAATTTCATTGAAAAACAAATCCCACTAAAACTCTTTTCTCAGCATCACATCAGTATAACATGCTGCTGTACATCAAACACCAGTGTTAGCCTCAGCTAGTTAGATGTGTTTTCATTCAAACAAAAAAACACAATAAAAACCCCATGACTATGGCTTATCAGCTATCAAAAAATACTCACTGGCACGGTTGTTGACAGAACCCTGAATGTGAGTGCCTGACTTCTGTGTCCGTAACCTGTGAGGAGTCTTTGCTATATTAAATACACTGATTTAGTAAGATTAATATCCAAAGGACCATGAAAACTCATTTTAGTGTGTAAATAGTGAACAATTTCTTTGCATGTCTTTGGTACAAGATGAATTTTACTGACCTACTTCACTGGGAATGTAAGACACACCACTTGGACACAGACCCACGCTACCTCCCCATTCCCTGAATACAGGTCATCTCCTTCCGCAGCTCGCTGCCATAATCGTCACAGCCACAAAATCAGAGACTAAAACCAACCCTAGGTGCAAAGGCTGGGAGACTCACTCCAGAGCAAAATGAAGAGGCTGGAAGCTAGTTAGCAGATTTGTCATGTGCTGTCTTTGCCCAGGCTCCGTTTTGGGACCGTTTTTTGTTTTGTTTTGATTTGTTTTTTTGTGGCCTTGCAGCTGCAGCAGTAACTGGCATCTTGAGGTCTAATGGAAAAGATTTTTTTGCTGTGTGCAAAAGGAAGCTGGATTTTGGCCCTTCGACATTAAATTGAGATTGGTGAGGGTGCATTTACTTCTTGGGGAAGATCGTGGCATATTTAATTAAGTTTCTGGTTGATTGATGTATGTTCTTACTTTCTGCAGATGCAGAAATTGAGCTTTAAACAAGGCACGAACGGAATGCCATAGACTAGTCAGAGCCAGGAACTGTGACTGTGACTGGTTCTGACCACCAGCCTATACTTTTTTTTTTTTTCAATATATTGCAAGTAAAGAAGTCTGATCATTAATCTCTTTGATGAAAAAGACTTCCACTGTCAAGAGAACTGGTGGTTTGAAATACCGATGAAGATGCAAAGGCATTCACTGAACGAGGGCGCAGTTCGGCTGTGCCTGTCAGGCCCAGGTTGTGTCTCTGCCTGGCCGGACTTGGACCTCACTCTTCCCTTCAGGAACACTTGCACCCTACCAAGCTGTTGTCTAGTCTAGGCTCTTGTGTCTTTTCCATAACATTTTATAAGGTCTTAGTTTCATCCCACTGAGGAATACAGGAAAAAATTTCATGAGAAACATTTGTAAGGGATTGAATCTCCAGGTCTTGGGTACGCATACGCAGCAGAGCCGCTCCTCTCGAAGAAAAGGCAGCTCTGCCGTTTATTAGTGCAGCAGTTTACAAACCACCACCATCTTCCCAGCAGAAGAGAAAGTCTTTATTTTCTGGAAAGCAGTCCTACCCCCTCAATATCCACCCCCCAACCTGCATATCTCTTCCCTCCTTCCCCCATTGCCTCTTTCAAACCTGTCACCCCAATTTCTTCTCAACAGACTGCCCTGCACTCCCTCCCTTTCTAACTCTGCATTTAGAGCGCCTTTCCCCAGGACCCCGGGTGCCACGCTGGCCTCCCCTTGCCATCTCAACCCCTGCCTGCTGCCCGCACAGCGACTGCCCAGACAAATTCCCTTCCTCTCATGGCTTTGGTTCACAGATCATGGCTCCGCTGAGGAGATCCGCACCATACAGTAACACGCAATATAGGGCAGGGTCCTAAGCACTTACCTGCTCCATGTGCTCCCCGGTGCGATTTTGCCCTCTGTCAGTCAGCACTCACCTGTTTGGGAAGCGCTGCAGGCTGGTCACCATCTCCAGTAGCCCATATAGACAAGTTTGTACCAGTTTTGGTTCTCTCCACATTTCCCAGTCCCTCATCAGCATTCCAGCAGGCTTTGCACCTCCCAAATGCCCTCAGGCCACGCTCCAGGTCATGCAAAATGCATGTTTCACATGATGAAAGCACCGCTCTGAAGTGTTACACAGGATGGCTCTTAGGTCACCTCCTGGGACACAAAGGAGACCCTGCAGCAGTGTCTGGCACTGCGAATGGTTAGTGGTCAGAGGGGCCGGGTCGGGCTTTCATTATTGCCTCTGAGCAAATAAGGTGTAGCTGTTCCTGCCATGCTCTAGCTGGGCTTCTTGAGGAGGGTGCGTAGCTCTTGCCCCTGCACTGCCCAGGGTTTGGCTCACCCCTGCACGGGGAAGGGGAAAACGGGGAAGAGCAGGACCCTGCTCCGCAAATGCCGCGCACAGGGATTTCCAGCCATGTCTCGCACCGCAAGTTTTCTATACCCAGGTCTTTTCAACCTCTCATGTTTGTTCTCAGTGATGCAAAGGAAGTACTGAATACTTCATCTGACTTCCAGAGAGGACTAAAAAGGGGGGGGAGGGGCAGGCAGATGGGTGATAGATAAAATTTTCCAACTCCATCCCTCCTCTCCCCTCTGTTCTGTGGCTGCTTCTGCCCTTCCCTGCCCTTGCCAGGGGCAGGGCACCGGGGAGCTGCTGGGTGTGGAAAGCTGTCCCTCTGCCTTGTTCTGGCCGGGAGAGGAGCGTGCCCTTCTCCTGCAACACCAGCAACGGGCTTCCCAAGAGCAACTCTTCCACCTCGCGGATGCAGATCCATGCAGTATAGAGGCGTTATATGGGACGGGCTGTTGTGTATCTTCCGGCGTAAACATGCACCTGTACCAAGGACCAGGTGTTATTTGCACCACTTTATTGGTAAAGCTCTTGGATGAAGGGACTGTAAGTGGAAGGTATTTTTAGGATGTTAATGACATGTTTAACATGGAATGGACAGCTCTGAACCCATTAACCTTTGATCATGAGCCAGGATCAGGGATGAGGAAGCTGCACAGTATCATTACTGTTTCTTCATTATTAAGTATATGAACATCCTCTTTGCTGGACAAAAGAACCTCATTAGACAAGAGACGCACCGTCAGTGAAAGGCGATAGTACTGATTGTCAAAGGGATAGAAAATCACCTGCCATTATTTTTAATTCTGAAATATCCGAAGTTGCTTCCATGCTGTTCGTGTGGTCACCTTTCTTGCGTCACCTGAGGCTGTGGGTTTGTCGTGGTTGATGTGGTCACAAAAGGTAGCGCAGGTAAAATAAAAGCAGGTAGGCCCATTGTTGAATGGTGAAACTTCAAATTCCTATTTTTTTTCTTATGCGAAGCAAAGGAATAGAGGAACATTGCTGCTATTTTCAGGGGTTTGTTAGGAATATTTTGACAGATCTATATGGTAGAGGTACCACAGCTTAATTCTTCCCTGCATTATATCCCGAAGGCAAGAGTTTAGATGTTAGAGCATACTTGATAAATTTTGTGATATTTTTCTGAGTAAATCCATTGTTATCTCAGCTTACATGACTATGTAAATGACTTCTTATTAAGGGACAGAGATAGCCAAAGACTGCTGGAGGAGAAAGACACCTCTCCCCCAGAGTCCTTCGGCCTAGCCTGTTCTCCAGGCAAGTGGAGATGCAGGAGCGGTGGGGCAATGTAGGGCCTGAGGGCACGCAGGAGGCAGGATCAGAGACGGCTGAATGAGGTAA
This sequence comes from Podiceps cristatus, assembly GCA_000699545.1. Lineage (NCBI taxonomy): Eukaryota > Metazoa > Chordata > Aves > Podicipediformes > Podicipedidae > Podiceps > Podiceps cristatus. The sequence goes on from KL263418.1 coordinate 9,749, forward strand.
CGGGGCAAATCCTTCAGTGGTATTACCTACAGAAGTTGGTCCTAACTACGCTAACTCGACTTGCTACCCTTAGCTTGGGACATAGTCTTGTAAACAGAACTCAACTGCAGTGATTCAACTGATACTCCTTTTTTATTTTTTTTTTCTTTATGCTGGAGGTGTTGTTTAAGAGGAAAGGAAAAAAAAAAAAAAAACAAAAAACAAAAACCCAAACCCAACAAAACCAGAAAAAAGCAGAAGGGAAGGGGTAATTTGGCTGCATCTATCGAATTTTTATTTTGTATTTATTACCTTAATATTTTTCCCCCAACAACGGCTACATTTAGGAACAAGATGCAGCTGTGTAAAAGTCCCATAGTTACTGTTGTCCTGTTCCTAGCTCAGCCATAAAAAGCTTTTCTGCAGTTTGAGCCACAGTTCTGCAGGCATGAATAATCGTGACTACAGAACTGAGTCCGCAGCTCATTTATGCTCAGAAATAACTGTATGCCTTAAAAACCTAATTTATGAGTGCATCACATTTTGATTTGCAAAGTGACATTAATTGCTGTTGCAGTTACTTGCGCCAGAGGCATCTGAATATTTTCCCTTGCGTCTGTGCTTATTTCCGCTGTTCTTTTTCAGCAGAAAGAGTCCTTCTGGGAAGGATTTGAACAGTAAAAGAATGTGGCATTTGAACTGGGATTATTACCTTTGAAGAGGGCAGTGAATCTGATTTACTCCACGGTGCTGGTGGACGAGGCGAGGGCCCAGCGTTTCGTGTGCGCAGCACTGCAGAGCTGCCTGGAGCTGACAGTGACCAATGCAGCCGTCGGTGCTGGTCGGCAGCATTGACGTCAGCCCATAGCTGAGAAATTAGCTGAAGCCTGCAGGGAAAATAGGCAAAGAAAAACCATATAATTTCTCAATGCAGCACAACCAAGCTATTTCTCTTTTTATATTTGAGCCTATCAGCAAGACCTGTAATGCTTTGCTCAATTTGGATTCGGAGGAAAGGTTGCCAAAAATAGAGCAGTTAAATGTCAACATTAATGGTATCACAGCAGTAAAATATTTCTCACAGCAAGATGCCCGACTTACAGCTATTATTCACTAGTTGCCTCCTATTTTTTTAGACAAAAATGCAGCATGTCCTCTAGTCCCAAGCCACCCAGTCGTCTTTGGCCCAAGAATTTGTCAGCACAAATAGCACACGATGACAGTCCCAGAACTGTGTGTGCTAACACGGGGCCAAACCTGCAACCCCCTCCTCACAGGCATTACTCTGCCACAAAGTTGCTAATAAATAAAAATCCAAATTAGTAACACGGGAAAACTATGAGCGCTTTGAGGTAGGGCCTGCCATGTCGCTGCCATCGTACAACACCCAGCCAGGTTCCGCCTGTGATGCAGGTGTTCAGGGGCTGCTGCACCACAAATACGGGTCAGCTATGTGTTGGGACATCACCTTCGTCATCGCAGAATAGTTTGGAGGCAATATGCAGTGGTTCTGGAGCAATTTCATAAAAACAATCCCAAGCTTTCAGGTGTGCATGTGGTCAGTGTAAAGCCTGTTTTAATTTACCTGCAGCTTGTGGGTCTTGGAGAGAAGAGTGATGATGAATAGTCCTAAGGCGGGCAGCACGTTACCTGGAACGGTTTCTAGTTTCTAGTGCTGCTAATGTGTGTTTGTCACTTTTGAAAGACCAACCTATCCTCTCAGAAATGTCCTGTCACTGTTGGGGCTTTTTAGGCTCTAACAGTAATTCCTTGTATTTTAATGTCCAATACCTACTGACATCCTGCGTACAATCCAGAACACGTGTAGTGTCACCAGGCTGAAGGCAGGACTGCAAGTCCTACGTCTGATCCTGATTTTCCTTTGTTTGCTTGTGGACTCTTGCAGGCAGCCACCTCAGCCACGTCCACCGTCCTCGCAGGAGCACTGGGTGGAGACTTAAATAAGGAACGCACATAGTTAGAAAATGTAATGTACTGTTTACGCGTTTAGCCTGCTAGTGAGCATTTATAGACGGTACTCGGTAATCTCATCCGTAGAGGAAGAATTTGTTACAGCCCTGGCCAAAGAGCTTTGAATCTCAAAATTTGTCAAGAGCATATATGTATTTTTTTTTTTTTTTTTAATTTATGGAGCAATTGGAGTAAGTATTGATGTCTGTCTGGAGGTGACAAGTTGCAGAATCTAGTCGACTTCAAATGGGACTGGAGCCAGGCTAGACTGAAAGGAAACAAAGAAAGAGAAAATAGCCCCAGGCCAAGAGGTGTGACATGACTTCAGACTCAATGTTGGATAGGTTGGATTCCAGTCCCTCTATTTAACCACGACCTCCTTTCTTCTCTGTACTCTTTTTTTTCTTTTGTTTTCTTTTTGTGGGTTTTTCTGGTTTGGTTTTGTTGGGTTTTGGGGGTTTTTTTAGTGCTGCTGGCCACTAATACAGGTGCAAAGCACCAGTGTATTTTTTTATGCTTTAGGGACCAGTGATCCCTGCACTAAGACCCCCAGAATCTGCTGTGACAGCTGATACAGTCCAGCCATGCTTGCCCTCACCGATACACAGGAGCAGCACACGCTCATCTGCCCTGTCCGGGTGCAAGGCTGTTCTGCAGTCCGAGAGGCCCACGGGCTGCGCTGCTTCTCGGGCAGTTCTCCTTTGGCCTAACTTTTTTTTTTTTTTTTTTTTTTTTTCTTTCCACCTAATTTTTTTTTTTTTTTTTTTTTTTTTTTCTGCTTCCAGGAGAGAAATACGAGCTACATGCAGGAACAGAGTCCACTCCCAGCGTGGTAGTGCATGTCTGCGACAGCGACATGGAAGACGACGAGGACCCAAAGAATTCTCCAAAGCCAAAAATCATTCAAACTCGGCGCCCTGGTCTGCCACCTCCTGTATCTAACTGAGCCTCTCCGGCAGAAGCAGCACTTCTCTCCTCCAGCACAGCTCTTGTTTTTCGTTTGCTTTGTTTTGTTGAAAGGCAGCCATCGCCTTTTGAGTACCAGGACATTAAACTCATTGAAATCCCTTCACAGTAATCAAGCCTATGTAATAAAAGGGCTAGGTAAAAGATCTTTGTATATGTAACCATATCGCACACCAACTATAGATTTTTATGGAAAGGACAAAACAAGGGAGGGTTTCAGTCTGAGGAGTTTTTCACAGCTATAATTTGCACGCTGAAACACCGCTACCAGAGAGATCGTTTAGGGTGGGCAATTAGGCCGATACCAGGCGGGATATTCAGACTCCCAGAATACTTGCTAGTGCCCTTCATCAAGCAGCCTGCTCCTCTGCCCTCCTCAGTTCCCCGGCAGACCTTAGTCTTTTCCTTCCTTTTTTTTTTTATTTTTAAGGGTGGTGTCGGTGTTGTTTTTAATCTACTAGCAGCTTGGTGGCCTTCTCATTCCCTTGGAATTTTCTTTAAGTAATACTATCTTTGCAACATTTTTCGAAACAGCAGAAAAAGAGCCTTTTCCACCAACGGCTCTGGAGTACGCTGGTCCTTAACGATGGCAGGGACGTGGGACAGAGCCCGCTGGGCTGAGGGGAGAGGCAGCAGCTTGCTGGAGGGTCTGGTGTCGGTCAATCCTCCTCTCTGAGGAGGTGGGAGCCAGAATATCAACAGGGATTGTCATTTTATCATTTTATCTTCCATAAAGGTACGAGGGGTATTTCTCTCTGCGTTTGAGGAAGAAAGAGAAGCTAACATTGCTCATCTAAGATGGGGTTCATTGCTCTCTGTCATAGCTGTAAGTTCGAGTAACGAGGCAGGCTGAATGCTTTCCTAGTGGTGTGTTGAATAGCCCTGAAACCGTTAGTAAATGCTTCTACATCCCTAATATTCAGACCTTTTCCCTCCCCACTTCCCGTGCTTTAGAGCCCTTTTTGAGCTGTATGCAGTTTGGGTTTGTGGAGGTGAGGAGAGGTGAGTTGGTGTTCTTTTGTTGTGGGTTGGTTTTTTTTGTTGTTGGTTTTTTGGGAGGTTTGTTTTGGTTTGGTTTGGTTTTTTAGGCCAAAGAAATGTGGACCATAATTACACACTTGAAATTAGACTGCATGCAACTGAATCCCCCGTTTTCACTGTCCTGCATGTTTCTTTCACTTGCAATGTATACTGGGTTACAGAAATTGTTCTGTGTTTTCATCATGGCTGACAGCAGACAGATACTGGATTCCCTGTCTGGCAAACTGTCCATGATGATTTTTTTTTTTTTATGTGTATGTGTCATTTTGAGAACATATTTTCTAGACATTTGAGCTCAGAGTTTGCATATATTTAAGCATGCGCTTAATTTATGCACAAGAGTAGTTCCACTGAAATTAATACTGCAGAAAACTGAGCATATGTGTAAGATACGGTGGGATTTTTCAGCTAATTAGCGGCAGCTGTACTCCCAAAAGTGACCATAAAATGGCACAGTGAGATTCCATAGTTTAAAATCCTTTACAAGTTAAAATAAGTAAATACATCCTGGAAGCTTATTCTAGGATCTGAAATGACAGGTTCTGTAATCAAGATTTTTGTCATAAAACCTAATGATCTAGTTTCCGAGGGAGGGTTCCATTTCGCCCCCAAGTACAGCGAGGCTACAAGCTTCAGCAGAGTCCAGCTGCCCTTGCTGGGGTATCGGCTCTGCAGGACTTCCAGGAAGAAAAGCAGGTTGCCTTGTGGGGGGAGACAGGAGGTGCCACTCTCAGGATGCACGGTGAGGACGTTCCGAGAATGAGGACTTGTCCTTCTCCTATACTTCGTTCTCTGACCACCACAGCCCCCTAAAGTCCCCGTTGAGATGTAGTGCTTTACTTAGCATATATCTATAATGTGATACTTGTTACTGCATTATGGACGTCGTCGTGCACGTGTTACGCTAATAGAAGCACATTAAATACAGCAGAGGCTGAACAAAAAATGGGGCTTTAGTATCCTCGTGATATCTGTGTAAAGTTGTCTTAAAGTATCTCCTTAGAGGTTTCACCTCAAGTATTTTTTCAGTGACGCATTTAGAGTTGATTTAAGTAACTGCCCTCAGACTATAACCTGGTGTTCCTGTTGCAACCACCGTCATAGGCCACCTGCAGTATTTCAGAAGTAACACCACTGTCTTTTTTGAGAACACACAGAATGCTAAGGTCCATGGGGTTTAGACCGGCATAAACAGGGAGAGTGAGATTTAAACACGTAGATTTTTTTTTTGTTGTTGATACGTGTTGTGTGGAAGAAATTACTGGCCACATCCTCGAATGATGTCAGCGATCAGAGATCATCTTCCAAGGTGCTGCTCTGGATTTTTTTTATGTGCGAAAGTGTTAGAGGCCAAATCTAGTCCTCGTACTCTCAACTACGGACTTTGGCCTCAAATGTTGTAAAACAAGACTGCAAATTAAAGCATTGGATCTTAAATGTTCTTTCCTCAAAGTGCGTTTTCAGACAGATTTAAAACCAGGCCCCATTCAATGACCATTCTTTGTCTATATAAACCTACGCAGGAGGGGGTGGAACATAGCTCCCTGGTCAAAGCACAGAAATAGAAACACCGCTACAAACCTGAAAACTCAGAGAAGCCTCTTGTAACTATGGACAAAGCTTGTATATCACCTTTATGTGATACAGTATGGTCAGCATAGAAAAATGTTTCGGGGATTATGGAATAATGTCCCTGTCATAGAAGTAACAGCATTTGTGACTCCTCTTAAGAGAACCCGGTGTTTTGCTAAAGGCTGGTTCTTGCCCGGCACGGAAGAAAAGCTTCTTTCAAAAACCGCTGACCGTCTGGAAGAGTAACCGGCCTATTTAATTCGGTAATTCGCAGGCAGAGCCCCTGCTCACCTTCAGTGGGAATTTTCTTTTGTGTGCTCAGTCCCTCTGACTTGCACTTTTCACGGGGTGTCCGCAGCGTTAAAGTAGATTCTTATTTATAGTACTACTACAAGGGAGAAGGAAATTTCTGTGTAACACGACAGCTTCTGATCCACAGTGGCATAGCTGACGTCCTTTTAATTTCCTTTCCCAGGCGGGTGGCAGCGATGCCCTGGGGCGCTCTGCTGAGAGAGGGAAGTCGGGGGAGGGCAGTTGCTGTCCCTGTTGCCCGCTGCCTGCTTGTCCTTTCTGACCTCTTCAGATATGAAATTGAAATTTTAATGACTTCCCAAGTACAGTTAATAGCATGAAAACGTTCACCTTGCACCGAGAAAAGGTATTTTGGAATCTGCTCTTTTGGAACAAAAGAACAAAGAATTTCGGTGGCCTTGATTTTTGTAATTCAGGCAAGGTGGTACAAACTCCCCCCTTCCTAACGTACACATACACCCTCAAGTACACTTTGTTTTAAGCAAGAAAACAGGGCAAGGACATCCCTTCCTCAACCGCAACAAGACTACAGACAGAGTTATCGCAAAGTGCTTTATGTATTATAAAAATATGCCCCACGGATAAATTGTTTAACATTGATTTGATCCTGAACCGGGTGGGAGGGGTGGGGTGGGTTTATTTTGGTCTTTCCCCCCCCTCCCTCCCATTCAGCAAAGTGAAAAAGCTTTCTGCAGAAGGACAGACTGTTCTTCGTACAGAGTAACGGACTGAACCATCTCGCAAGACTTGATTACGGTGGTACGTCTGAGCACTGTGACAGATTACGTTAGCGTTTCCATTATACTGTACATACTTTTGAAATATTCTATTTAGTCATATTTTATAGGAGTATTAAAAAGCTATTGGCTAATTAATCACTTTTACACTTGTATAATTCAGAGCTTAGTTTAAAAAATAAATATGGCAAACAGTATTTTTGTCTTCTGCTTGCTTTGGCATTTTGAAAAGCAACATTTAAAGAGCTAAACTGTACCAATAAACTGACCAGTGCGGTATACGCCACTGCTCTCCACCTGGAACTGAAAATGCTGCAACGTGTGACGTGGGCCAAACTCTTTCAGTAGAAATGAGAGGGGGTGAAAGTAGCCCTCGAACTGGCAGGATGCGCCATGTTCCATTTTAAACCGGTGTGGTTTCAGCGAGTCGCATGAACTGGCGCTGGTCCGCAGCGGGTTTGGGTAGGTGTCGGCGGAAAAAGCGTACGGCGCGGCCCCTGGGGAGCAAAAACACATCCCTTGATGGCTGGCGGGGTTCTTGCTGTGCTCTGACTGTACCGGGTAGATGCAGCGGGCACGAGCGCCTGAACGAGGAGCGGGGCGCCCACCTGCCACCCAGGCCGGGGAAGGACTTCTGTTAGCATTAATTATGACAGAAATTGAAACTAATTGTAGTATCTTGCGTCAGTTTGGATTTTGCAAAGGACCAGGTGGTGAGTTCGCTGAATTGTGAAAGTCTTGTATTTATTTGATCACTCAGATCTGCATTTGGAAAACCTTTTTGTTGTTGATGTTGTTCTGGGTGCCTGGCAAAAAAGCCCGAGTTTCTCAAAGGAAGATTGTTCATGACTCTGAAAATTAGATCCGCGTAGTAGGTCTCGTTGCAAATGTAAGCTCTGGGCTCGCTGATTCCTTTTGAAAAGACAGGCCTTCGCGTCTGTGTTTTATTAGAAAAAGTAGTCGTAGTCATCCCCTTACGGAGTGCTTTGGAGGTAAAACAGGCGGCCTGATCTGTTCTTACTGTTGAGCAAGAAATGAGCTTCCCCAGCTGCAGCTGGGCTCTTCACCGATCGACTGAAGTGCCGCATTGCCAATGTGCGGCCAGGGCTCCTCCGTCTCGCTTGGCTCAGGGCTCAGCACCTGGAAAAAAGCTTCGGGGCTGCAGCGGTAAATGGGGGAGAGCTGTAAGTCCCAGAGGATCTGACTGGTCTTTGGTCAAGGACGTTACTGTGTAACTTCAGTACGCGCTTAAATTGTACACACAAATAGGCAGTATTTATTTATACTGGGTATTTGCGCGTGCAGGGGATAATGGGCAACCCACCCCCAATGTGATGCTGAACAACGGGAGTTACCAGGATTTCTCCCAGCCGCAGCAGCAGCCCGACGTGCCCGCGGCTCAGGCCTCGGCTGCTCACAGCCACGGCTCTACGCTTCCTTACGGACAGTCTGGCCGTTGCTGTTCCTGCGCCGCCTCGGGTTTTTGTCCCGAGGCGTTACGATCGCAGCAAGAGGGACGGTGAGTTAAGAAGGACATGTTGGGGAGCGCAGAGCGGGCTCCAGTCGCGAGGGGGTCAGCAGCTCGCAGGGGATGGCTCCGTCGGTGGCGTACTGCCCGGGGACCAAACCTGGAGGTTGGCTTAGCGGAACGGCTTGCTTGAAGCGAAGGCAATGCCTGTGACAGATCTGGGGAGCTGGAACAAGTTTCTGTGGCAGGAGGATTTACGTAGGTTATTATGGATATCCTGGTTAGAGTGCGTTCAGATCGCCTCCTCTAAAGCAGCTTTACTGACTTTATTTTTGCTCCTTCTTCAGTGGTAAGCATGTTGCCACCGAACGTTTAGCCACTTACAACTTTCACACACTAGTATCGCTTTACGACCTTCCCGTTTCTTTGATTCCTTTCTGCCCAAGAAATCATATTTACGTCTGTTCTACCAAAAAGCAAAACCAGGTACAGATTAAAGGCCCAGACAGACCCTCATTTATACTCATCCTCACGCAACGCTCCTGAATAACTAGTTACGCTAGCAAAAAAACCCACAAAACCACCAAACATGGCTTCTCCTGGTTTAGTACATCTTCTGGGGGAAGTACAGCAGCTTTCAGATATCCCAGGCTCCTCTTAAAAGGGGGAAGTTTTTTTCTAACGTGAGCTGTGCTCTTAGTTTAAATACACATCGACTGCGGCGTTCAGGGGTAAAATCGCAAAGGAGGGTGCGTTGCGATAGCCCTTTCCCAGATGCATCTGAAGCATCGGGCGTATTTGCTTTGGCTCGGAGGGGAGCGGAGCCTGCGCTGGTAGCAGCAGCAGCGCCCCGCTGCAAGGGCAAGACCCCGAATGCCTCCACTGCAGAGATGCTCAGAAAGCATTAAAAAAAAAGAAAAAAAAAAAATAAAAGGCCTTACTTCTTCTCTCCCCTTTTGTCAATTTGTTCAGTCGCTACACAGAGCACCCGGGGCCACGGTAGGAATCACCCGGGGATTCTTTCAACGGAGGGTACTGATGGAGGGGCCACAAAGCCGGGAATCTGGGATGTTTGTTAGTGAGATCGGTGCTGGAGCAGGGCTGGGAAAGCTGTGAAGTGCGGAGCCGCCTCGGAGTTAAGGGAGAACAAAGACCTTCAGACTTCAGGATTTAAGTCGATGAAACTGAGGGCTGCATTAAGGGCCCATTTGCTGTCCCCAAGTCAGGGGCTTCCTCACCCTCCTGAGTAAGAGCATCCTCCAACAAGGATTAAACTTCTCTTATTATACACCAGAAAATCAGCCTTGTGTTAACACGTTATTGTAAATGATCGTTCATCCAGTACGAGAAAGCTGTGTCCCCGTTAGTGTCACACAGATGTGTTCTCTTCACTGTTTCAATGAAGGCACAAGATTTGACTCCATTTTAGAGCAGAGTCCCTGTTCAGAAACTTCTGTAACGACTGACGGTTCCTTCATGTCGATTTGGCAAGTCGTCCTACTGTGGGTTGCTGCAGAAATAGTTCGTGGGTGTTGTTGTAGATTTCAAAACGTTACTCGCGTTTCCATTCAGGTGTCTGCATTTCTGACACAGATGTGACATATCTGTATATATTATAAATCAATACTATTTTTAACCACATATTTTGTACAAATATTCACATTAGCTCTGTACTTCAGTGAAATCTATTATGGTATTAAACATTTTGGTGGAATTAGCAAACTCCTTGCCCGTGCTTTGTTTTCATTTTATGACGGTTTTAAAGCAGCTGAGCTATTTCTTATATCCAAGACAAATATTGCGATTTCCAGCTATTTAGAACAGTACCTTAAATCCATATACACCTGTACCCTCTAGTGACCAGCTCCAGCCACTGCAGAAGTGTGCAGGCCGCTACGGCAGCTCCCAGACCTCTTGATCAGAGTGACAAAAGACCAACGTCAAGTTGAACCAGCAGTAAAAGCGGGTGCTATTTTTCCTGGCTAATGAGAGGAACGATTAGCGTGAGACAGCGCGTTGCCGTTGAGGGGCACCCAACAAGAGACTTCAATACGCACAGCTGCAATTCTGTAATGGATTTTTCATTTTTACCCCTTTTCTCCGGAGCTGCTGGCATCCGTCGCTGTCGGGAGGCAGGTGATGAACTCGGCGCTAGAGTTGTGGTCTAGTCCGGTTCGCCGAATATAGAAGCCGCATCCACACAGCTTCTGCCAGTCACGGCGGCAATACATATATGTCATACTAGTCTCGGTGCCATAGCTCTAACAGGACAACAGTAGTTAAGCGGAAAAAAGATATTAAGAAAACAATTAGAAGAGTCTTGTCCCCTACTACAATTCTTAGAGCTGGAGAGAGGGGGAGGAATGTATCACCCTTGCTTAAAAACCGTAGAATGAGCAGGCTTTGCCTCTGCCCCGGGCTCGGGTGAGTCCCTTCCTGCACGAGCCTGGCTGGCTCAGTGATCTCGAGCTTGTGGAGCCAAGCTGTAAATTTACACACAAGGGAGGGGAGGGAGACAGGACCTTACCCGGATTACAGCCTGTACGTGGGCTATATGTAACCCTTTTCTACCTGCTTACTAATAATTGTTGCGGTTTGACCCCAACCGGCAGCTAAGCCCCACACAGCTGCTTGCTGACTCCCTCACAGTGGGATGAGGGAGAGAATCGGAAGGGTAAAAGTGAGAAAACTTGTGGGTTGAGATAAAGACAGTGTAACAGGTAAAGCAAAAGCCACGAGCACAAGCAAAGCAAACCAAGGAATTCCTTCACTGCTTCCCACAGGCAGGCGGGTGCTCAGCCATCCCAGGAAATCAGGGCTCCGTCACGCGTTACGGTGACTTGGGAAGACAAACGCCATCACTCCCAACATCCCCCCTTCCTTCTTCTTCCCCAGCTTTACC
>KL263421.1:13132-35640 GCA_000699545.1 Podiceps cristatus
GGGAATTCCAGTAATTGATCTTAAAATCTGAGTGTTAAATAAATGTAACTGCTTGGTTGCAGGGGTAAGGAGATACAGAAGAAACTAGTTTCAGTAGAAGAAAGGGGGGGGTGGTTTTGTTGGTTTTTTTTGGGGAGGGGGTGTGGTTTTTTTGGTGGGGTGGTGCTTTTTTGGGTGAGTGGGTTTTTTTGTTTGTTTTTATTGGGTTCTTGCTAAAGCAGTCCTTGTTCTGATGGAGCCAGGTGCTGTGTGGTCACTGCTCCCTGAGGGACTCATATCCTCGCGCTGCCTGTAGCTGCCTTCAGGCCCCTGTAAAGTTATCCCTGAGAGCCCTGTGAGAGAGGGCAGAATCTGGGTGCAGTGCCTTTTTCTGTGGCTGTAGGTGAGTCCTCCCTATAGAAGTCAGTCCTGTGGTTTGGCTTGTGCTGGGCAAATTGCAACGTTCACCTGTTTTGGATGATGGGAGAGGGCTAAATAGTTGATGTTTACTGTACCCTGAACTTCTTTATTGCAGGTAGTGTAACAAGGACTTGTGGCTGAAGCACTGTAATGCCTGATGCTTTCCAAATATAGTGTTTGATGCTTTTCAGCTTTTCCACTATAGTGCATAGTGATGCAGTAACATGTTTTACACCTAGCAATGTGAAACACTCACTTAATGTAGAAGTGACCTTTTTTTTCTTCCAGATGGGAGAAAGGAAGTTACAGTGATTAAGAGCTGCTGTTGCTTTGATTTATTTGCAGGTTTGAGTGTTTAGCTTGTATTTGGACTAGAGTTTCCAAGTTTATCTTGCTCAGAACACGAAGAATAGCAGGAGACACTGCTTTAGCTGTGTGGCTAAAAGGGTGTGGAACACACGGTGTATTTCAGCCGATATCCTCTGGAAAGGGAAGAAATAAAACCTTGAAGTAGTAATTGTACCCAAACCAACAACAAGGATGTTTTTCCTTAGCACTAGCTTAAATTCCTTGAGGGCTTCAGGTAGGTTAAACAGTCTTCTGAGGTGCCTTTATTAAATGTGTGAGCAAATGGACTAAACCACTGTTGCCACTGCATGATTTGAATGTATTCCTGTGTGTCACTCAAATAAGAGCACTTTTTATTTTCCATTTAATCTTGTGTGTTTCTTTCTGCTTTTCTTGGACCCAATTGGAGCCTATAAAGCATGTCTATTATTCCATTGCTGTGGTGACAAGGTAGGAAGACACATTTAATTCTTGGTCCTGCAAACTGCTGAGCATGCTAGATCTAATAAACTGTGCAAATAGTTCACTGATTTACCCATTTGGCTACCATTACACATGCATATGAATAGTGTACTAAACTGAAATTGCATTACTAGGTAATCCACATATAAACATACCTTTTTGAAAAGCAGCTACTCTTCATTCTTGAAGGAGCTACTGAAAATTTTCAATTACATCATCTGGGTGATTTTAATATCAATGTTAAAGGTATTAATATCAAATGACGTAGTTTTGCTACTGTGAGCAATATGATCATTCAAATTAATGCCAGGGAGATCTTTACTCCCTCTGCACCAAAGCGCATAGTAATCATATCCAGAGCTATGCATCTTTTATATGTTCTAGTTCATGGGTATTCTGCCTGGAAAATGAATGGATATTGGTTTCTGCAGTGCAACTGCATATTTCTGGCAAGTTCTAACTTTGGTAATGTAGAAACTTAAAAGATAATAGGGTGTGCTCAGCAAAGTAATGTTAACAACTATGGAATACAGAAATCATGATCTAAAATGGAGATTAGAAAGAAATGGGTTGAAGGTGGGGATGGCAGAGGGAAAGGTCTCCCATTTCTGTCAGCGTGTTACACTTTCAAATGTCTGTGATTAGGAGGATATGAGAGCTCAGTCTGAAGCGGATACAGGGATCTTAAGGGCTACACATATGGCTGTGAGATATATGAAATGAAGCTGTAAGCTATGTTTTGGATATTTTTTTTTCAATTACTTAATGACTACAGAATGTGTAAATGGCTGCCAAAATTGTCAGAAAGGTGTGTGTGTGTGGTGCCAGGCAGGGAAGAGGTTTTCTACCTTTATTATAATACTTTCATGCAGCTTTAGAAACTCAATCCTTTATTCATAAATGTGTAGTAATATAATCTTAATGTACTGGAAATGGTGATTAGGTTAAAACCCTTTGAAAAAAGTAGCTTGCATTGATTTAGAACTCCTAGGCATCTAGAAAGGCCTGCAACAGCTATTACATGACATGTATTATTTTGTGCTATTGGATGTAGAAGAAGTATTTCTAAATTTTTTGAGTTATTCTGATGATGTTGGGTGTTTGACTGTCTGTTACACTACATTATACCAGCAGTGGTTAAAAAAAAATTTGCACTTTAGCACTGCCTTGTGTATTTGTATATGCAAGACTTAAAAATGCAACTTTTTGTAGTCATTTTTTTCCAGATTATGATGACTAATTTCAGCCTAACATTTAGTAGAAGGAAAAAGTGCTTAACAGACATTTGTTATATGCTTTTGATATGAGTGAAGGAATTCAGCAATGCATAAGGGAATTTCCTTTTGTAATGCCACTTTATTAGCTAATTTGCTCAAATGTGAGAATTAATGGCAATTCAGCTGCACAGTCTTAATGGCCTAATCATTAATTTGTATGGGAGTTACTCTAATAATAATTAGAGAGAACTCATTTGTTATTAATGTGGGGGCAATGACCATGTCTTTAAAATAATCCAATTAACATGCATTAAGTGGAAATTTTATAGTTACCCACAGAACAAGTGGCTGCTACTGTAATTCCTAGCAGCAGGTAAGGGATCTCTAACGGCAGCTGCCCAGTCAGCCTGGCCTCTGTACAGGGTTGTCTGGAAGGTTGTTGCCACAGTTCAAAGCTGGGTGTGTGTTCTGTGGAGATGCTGCCCTTCAACTCCCTGACTTGGTGCGAGCAAATGGGTTGCAGCCTCAAAATGGTTCATCTTGACCATCCGTATTTGCAACCTGACAGTGTTTACTCTGGGGTTTGAAAGCTCCTGTGGCATGCCCTGCATAGGTGAGCAATAACCTGAAATCCTGTGTGTTTGAAAGCACAAGCTTTCAAATGAATTTCAATGAATCATATTAGATGTCAGAAACTAAGTGTGATAAGCTGATGGCAAGAAGGAGGAACCAGCACTGGTTGGCCTTTATGGCAGCTGTCTGTGTTTCTCCAGTGCTTAGCATATTTCTTGAGAGGCTACAAAAAGGTATTTACACAGGGAAATGTAATGATCTTTCTTTCTAGGTATCAGACATGTGAAGTACTGACCAGGGCAGGAGGGGAGGGTAACTGTGGATTAGAAACTTGGTAAAGGAATTTGTGCCCCTTACTAGAGCGAACTCCTTGATACCTTAAGTAAAGAGGAGTTGAGAGGACTCTCTCCAGCCTGAAACAGGCTAGCCATGTAAGAGCAAATTCAGGCAAGAAGAGGTACATTTCATAACTTGTTTAGTGTTACATTTAGAACAGGGATATTTAGTGAATGCAGTTAAAAAGATCCTAATGTTGTGTTGGGCTTACAGGTTTTTCTGATACTGTATGAAATGTATGAAGCAAAAATATAAAAACATGTATTGCAAATATAATAAATCCCAGAAGGAAGTTTTTTAGGAAGGTGGTTAAATAAAAAGCCTGGGTTTGCAGTCTGTCCTAGTGAGGTAGAGTTGGAAATGGAGCCTAGCTGCTCCCTGGACCTGTTTGGCTTGATAGCCCATAGGAATAGCAAACAGATCCACGAGTAACAGGCTGCTCAGTGGATGGCTGAGTAGGCAGTAAACCATATCTTCCTATGAACTATTATACCGTGGCAGGCTTGCTGCTATGATCTGTGTTGAAAGTTGGTTTTAAAGAAAGAAATCTCCCCACTTAGGGAAATTAGACCTAGCTCTAGGCTTCTGTACTGCACTTAATACTTGGACTGCTTGCTGGAAGCAGGAGTGGATTCTTCAGGAAGAGATGACTGGCAGTGGGTAGGAGGAGCATGACAAATTAGTTCAACTGCAAGCAAGAATGAAATGACCTGTTGCCTTTTTTGTTATTATTAACTGATTGGTCACATTAAATCCAATAGAAGCTTTTGGATTAGTCATTCAGTGAAATGATGACGCAAGGGCAGGCTTACAGCTAGATTTGCTGGCAGCCCCACTCTAGTTACCAGAGGTGACCCCTTTATTCAAATCTTGTGTCATTGTACAGCACTATTAACTAGATGAGCAAGCTGCTGTTGTACTACAGAATGGGGCTGAATTTCTTCTTTTGCATCGATCCTGATTTTTTTTTTCTTTATTTAAAGGGAAAATTACCTTTAATTAAAAGAAAAAAGACTAAAATGGATGTTCTTTTTCTGATGTCTGATAGTTACAATTGTGTGAGCTGCTGCAGTGAATACAAATGCTGTCTTAGGTGTAGTTATCAGTGCTTTCAGTCAGTTGTTCAAGGAGGTACGGAGTGATGTACCTTTTGCATTACAATAGATAATGGACTGTTTGGAGTGGTCATGTAGCCCACGCCTTATCAAGAGACAATGTTTTCGAAATGTAAATATATCTAGATGATCATTACTATGTTTCCAGCAATCACTCTCTTCTGACCAGGGTGTGTACTGAATGCCTATGTCTTCTGTCAGGATGCCTCTAGGCCACAGAGGTCACAGCTGCATGCTCTACTGACGGGCACGTGCTTTGTGTCAGCTGAGAGGAGAATGGTTATGGTATTAGTGTGGTTTGAGCCATCTTGCAATGGCAAGTCCACCTGAAACATGGGGGTTGTTGCTATTTCATTTGCCTAAAGCCCCTTTGGCCTTTTGCAGTCCTGAAAGGTGGAGCAGAACATTGTGTTAGCACAGGGTATCAAACAGGAGTTTTGCAGTTGCTTGTCTTATGTGAATTAAAGAAATCTCTGAACCTGGGAGATTGTCTGAGGAAGGTGGCATTTCTTATTCTGGAGGAAGGAAAGCAAAGGAGTATGGGACACTAGAAGACTGCACTAACAGCCATAAATAATTGATAGAGTTGACCTGCGGCAAGACCATTTTTTAATACAGACTGTTAGAATCCAGGCTAATGGTGTCCCTGAGAAGTGAATGAAATACCCATGTGAACTTCTGCTGTTTCCAGCATCTGTATTGAAAAAAAATTAGCTAGAGGGCTAAAATCTGGGGAAGCTAATAGAGGAAGAAATAACATAGAAGAGTCATAAATGTTGATCTGTAGCTGGTGTATCTGAATTAAAGGAAAATATGCTGTCTTGAGTCAAGCTGAATTCTTTTGTTGCCAGGTCTTGACTTTTTTCTCTTCGAGATACATATCCAGCCTTGCTGTTTCTTATTTCCCATATGCCACAATTTTATTTTTTTTTTTTTTTAAATCGAGGAAAACCCTGGCTAAAATTCAGAGACTTTATATGTTAAAATTTCTTCACCCTTTCCTATGGATATGAAAAAGTAGCGAGAAAATAGGCAAGGGGGATGTTAACCTCACTTTTCCAAGGCCAGCAGAGTCTGTCAGATCTTGCTTATCTTGATGTTAAATATATGCTTTAGGGTAGCACCTTTACAGTGAAACTCCATTTCTCTGTGCCTTACAATTCCTTATATGTTGGAGTGTCCTGGTTTCAGCCAGGACAGAGGTAGTTTTGTCTCCAATGCCTCCTGTGTTTTGGATTTAGTATGTGAAAAATGGTGACAGCACGCTGCTGCTGTTCATTGCTGCTGAACAATCAAGGACATTTTGTAGTTTCCCAGGTTTTGATAATGTGCAGGTGCAAAAACTTGGGAGGGGCACAGCCAAAATAGTTGATCCAAACTGGCCAAAGAGAGTATTCCATACCATAGATTTCATGCCTAATGAAAGTGGGGGTCAGCCATTGCCCTCTTCTCTCTGGTTCCTTGTTTGGTTTGTGTTCTGTTCGTGTTCCCTTGTTGTTCCCTTTTTTTTTTTTTTTTTTTTTTTCACCCCCCTTTGCCCCCATTTGGGCCTGTTTGCTTGTTTATTTGACTGTTCCCTCGCGCTCTCTCTGGAACTTGCAGTTCTGGGATGACTGTGGGGAATATCCCTGCTCCCTGACTGCTGCTTGGGGCGGGCTGTATAAGTCCTTGGGTGGTGAGAAATTGTGCCTTGTTTATTTAAAATATTCTATTATCCTTATACATTATTATTGTAATTAATACATTTTTATCTTTTCCTTTGCTGTCCTGGTAAAGTGTTTTAATGTCAATCCATGAGCGTGGTCTCTCTCTCTTCCCCCCCCCAATTCTCGATTCTCCTCCTCACCCCACCGGGGGCGGGCGGGGGTGTGTGTGGGTGTGATCGAGCAGTTGCAGTGTCTGGGTTAAACCACGACGTGGAAGAAATGATATGGACTCGGGTAAATTTGAATTGTGTGCCCTGCTGGTAGTGTCTGACCTAAGCTAGCTGTACTGTAGCATTGATAGCACAACATGATGCATCCTAAACAATGCTTACTTGCTTGTACTGTGTTGAACTGTTCTGAGTGTCTTGAAAGGCTTGGGATTTTGTGCTAGAGTCAGCTCTCTTGATTAACAAGTACTTTGGAAGCAAAGATCACTGCAACTATTGTTTGCAGTTATTTAAAGAATGACTGCATTTAAGGTCTTATATCTGAAGGTGGGCTAGGCTTCCATGACTTCTGGAATATAAACAATAACTTTTTACTGTATTGCCATGTATGAGCAACAAATAATGATTACTCTGGCTACTTTCCAATCCACAGTCAGGTCAATAAAAACACTTTCATGTTAACAAAGGAGACTTGACATGGTTCTACTGAACCATGAGGGCCACTGCTTGCAGTCCTTACCTCCTGTGTTGTAGTGCTTCAGATTTAATCTGAAGAATTTTGTGTAAAATGATTTTGAACATACATTTATGTTCTTACATTTAAGGGGCATGTTAATGCTGTTGTAATTTAGCAACAAGATCTTAGAACAGCTTTCTCTGACTCTATAGAACATGTTGTAACAGGAAGGACCCTGGAAGTGAGGCAAAGGAGCCATCCCAGAGTTCTGCACGAGTACCACAGGGAGCTTGTTTGAAGTTGGTTGTATGACTGCACTGTGTGTGTATATATATAAAACAAAACTTGCAGAAAAGCAGCTTGGAAAATGGCAGTGAGAAGGATGACAAGTTCTATACCATTAACTTCTTACACACTACAGAAATTACATTTACTAACAGGATTCAGCTTTGTTAGTAGGGTTGGCTTAAAGGTTGTCTGGCCATGTTTTGAAGGTAACAAGTCAAATTTATAAAGCCTTCTCAACACGTTTTGTGCTGAAAAGCACATTGAACTATGAATGCTTTACCAAGCTCTACATTGCATGAAGGCAAGAGGATTTATTGCTGAAGAAAGAAAAAATAACTGACATAAACTGAACAATAAGAGTCAAGGGGGAAGGTGGTCCCCAGCTGGACTGAAATATTTCTAGATCTGTGTCTCAAACCACTCAGGTAGTGCAAAAATTCAGAAATCATATCTATGTTTTCACGTTTCTCATTCAAGAGGCAGGTGATAGTATTCAAGTACCTTGTTGTTGACCTAGGAACAGAGTGGCTTTATTACCTCTTTCCTCCTTCCTTTTAGATTTAAGAAGAAAGAGAGGAGACTTTTCTACAAGGACCACCTCACTTCTGGAGAAAAGCACTTGAGAGAAGACTCATCTGCATTAATCCTATGTGTGCTCTGGTAGGCTGAGTAGAGATACCATATCCTGCTTAGCTGAAAGAGAGCTGAAAGGGCACTGTTCCCCCTGTTATGTTTATCATACCTCTCTATTGTGCTCCATGAATGCAGTAATGAAAATACTTTTGGTTCCTATCTTATTAGTATTTGCAGCAGCAGAAGCAAGTACATCTTGGAAGTGCATATTGTTCCCAGAGGATTTTTAGGTAAAATTGTGGTGAGGATAAGTGCATGCCTTTCTATAGTAACCACCCATAACTCCTCCTCAAGCCATCTGTCAACTAATTTGCAGATAGATCATGAAGTACTTGCTAGATATTACGGAAAAACTGAGAAGAAAGTTTTAGTTGTAGGCTTATCTTCTGCCCAGTGAGCCTTTGAAAATTGTGTAGTGTCCAAGGTCAGAGCAAAGGTGACTTTGCAGGCAGCCATCCCTATACACCTCCTATAGAAATTCATAG
Source organism: Podiceps cristatus (assembly GCA_000699545.1). Lineage (NCBI taxonomy): Eukaryota > Metazoa > Chordata > Aves > Podicipediformes > Podicipedidae > Podiceps > Podiceps cristatus. The sequence continues at coordinate 21,319 of KL263421.1, forward strand.
CCTTAAAGTGATACTTTGGTGTCTTTGTGCTCATCTCTTTGGCAGCTTGTTTGTGAACCTCAGTTTTCACTGCTAGATTTAATGTTGGAACTAGAAGGGTTACGGCTATAGCCAGTTTATGGATGTTAACTACAGGACAACATTGTTCTAAGAATATTTTTAGTGATTCAGACCAAGCTATTTAGGACCAGTGTAAAAGACTAGCATCCTTTAATCTGCACATCAGGGCTGAATGTGCAGCCGTGGTATTTAGGCAAAGTCATGGAAGAGATGGTGTTACATTCTCATATCCTCCTCTCCAGATGACATGTTCCTAGTCTGTAATCTAGCCTCATACAGGAACTGATACATACCTTTCATCCTGGTTGCTTTTCCTGTACCAGCTTAGTTCTGTTGTACCCATTTTGAATTAAGGAGAACTGGAAAGGCTTAAGATAAGATTTGCTCCATAAATTTATACAGAAAGCAATGTCACTTTATTCTCCATTATTCTCTATTCCTCACAGCATTTTTTTCAGACCACTTCTGAATATTTTGAAGAGTGCATGTTCCAAGACAAATCCATCTGGGACCACATTAGTAAACTTCTTTTATCATGAAAAATTGCTTTTCTTCCTACTTTGTTGCTTATCTTTTAGTTAGTTAATAATGCTTGAAGGCTCTTGCTCTTGATCTGCAACAGCTATACTTCAAGAGCTTTTGAGATATCTTGACACAACTCTTGGACAAGGGTAAAAATAAACTCAGATTTTCAATGTGCTGTCCAATTCCTTCCAAAAAACCCAATAAAATTTGTTTCCTTCCTTTGGCAGAAGTATGCATCTCTTCTAAAATTTGGTTTAGCCAAGATATCTGTTACGATGCGGAATTACTACACAAAGCTTTATAGAGTGTTACATCATCATTCAGAGTAGGTGATGGGTGGGGAGTGTTACCCTTGGAACTACATGAGTATCTGATCAAAGCCTGTACAAAAGCAGCCAGAACTCAACTGATCCTCTTTCCTTTTACCCCTTACCATTATTATTTGCAGCTTTGGTTCTGCTAGCACCTTTGCTTGGGACATCTTGCTAGTCGTATTGCATACTGTTTTTGAGGGCTTCTCTATAGTTACCCAGATTCTTGTCATCTAACAGCTGCCTTGCTGCAAGTTCCCAGGGCAGGCCAAAGAGCTGTTGAGAAATACTGTAATGCAGAAGAAACACCTGCTTTCATAGTGGTATGTTCAGTGCAAGCTGAATAAATAACCAGTGTTAACTCAAGGGTGCTAGAGAAAGTAATCTCAGGTGCTGTTAGCAGAACATGGAGTCAATCTAGCAGAATCTCAAGACCTGAAAACTTACCACTCTTAGAAAACGTTTGTAGTTGTGTACCTAACCCTTTCTAGCTTGCTGTCTTAAGCTGTCTGTTGATGACTGGACCTGATCCTCAATAGTATCAGGCTTCAGTTGCAAGTTTAAATTCAGTCTAAATGTCTGGCTGGGTAAGACACCTGGATGCACAAAAGAAAGGCATTTGGGGCTTATTTGAAAATGGTAGTAACTCAAGTTTGTCCCTATGTGTACTTTAGCCATTAGTCATCAGCTTCTGATGGTACTGGCCTAGTAGTGCATGTAGTTCCTTATCAGATTTGTCATGCAGATCGTGTCTTTCTATTTTTGGCATGATGCACTGTTTCTTGGGAGACTCCAAAGTTTGACTCTGTCCTTGTCTGCTCTGGGTTGGAAAAGTCTGTTTTCTGGTCAGATTCTCACTAGTGTGATTCTTAAGTCCCAAAATGCCTTCAGATCCTGAGGCTGATCCTTCTTCTCAAAGAGACAGTGGTCAGAGGACTGAGCTTGCCTGCTTGCTATAGTCACTAAATGGTCTGTCATATAACTGCCCAGAGCTCTCATCACTTCCTTTACTCATGAGAAGCTATCACACCGTGACATCACGTTGTCACATAAAAAAGAAATAGCTAAATCAAATACAGAACAGCTGGATGTCAGTCTTTAAGGTCTTTTGGAGTCTTGGCAAATGGTCACATCTGCCCAGTATCACAAAAAAGGAAACTACGTTATTATTTCCAAGACAGGCCTTTAATTGAAAATTAAATTATAATATTACACCTTCTGGCTAAGAAGGATTTCTTGTGTGTGTCCTTTGCAGTGAATATTGATATTGGCAGATGTTTATCTGCAAGAGAATTGATGAAACATCTTTCAAGAAGAAAAAGTGATTTGCTTACATGCAAGACCAGCATGTTCATTTGCCCTTCGAGGCAAATAAGGAACCAACCTCTTTGATACAGAGCTATTTTTGTCTTCCTCTGAACACTGCTTATCGTGCATTATGCATGTTTTTTTTATAAAAAAAGTGCTGTCAGCAGATGCAGCCAGCCATTAACCTTAAGTGCTTCCTATTTAAAGATAGCACCTGTAGTCAGTTCATTCAATTGTGTGGGACAGAGGCCTTAGGTCACTTGCTGATGATGTCAGAGACCTGATTCTGAAATGGCATGTCAGCTTTTTACCTCCTGCTCTGTTGGGAAGAGTACAGCTTCATACATCTGGAATCTACTTTGGTCAGGGTCGTCTTGTTCTTGGTTCTGCAGTGAATTTTTGCAGTATGCCCTTTTTCTATGAAGATAGGAAGAGGGGACTTGTATATGAAGCACAGATCAAGTGGTGGAGGGAATAGATTTGCACCCCTCAGCAGAGAGGAGAGTGTTCCCAGTTAATATATCGTATTTGCTGCTGGACAATGGAAGCGTCTTCATAGCATAATTGTCTCTGCAACTAGGCGAGGTCTGTGTTGAGGGCTTCTGTTGCTAACAGGCTAATGTAGCTGGTTGAGTATTTTTAAGGTGGTAAACTTTAAGTCACTTTTGTTTAGAAAGCATTATCTAGAGCTGATACCCAAATTACTGACTGTCTGAGATGATGGTACAGAGAAGAAGGGGTGAGCAGTTAGAGAGTTTGATTTGCCTGAGCATTTGTTGCCTAGGCTTTGAAAATACTGTTAGTTCCGTTTAGAGTAATCTATTCAAATTTGTTCCCCAGCATTCTGTTTTACCTTGTGTCAACTACATTCATGGTGTAGACTGACAAGATGTTTAGCAGTCCTGGCAGAATTGTGGTTGACTGATGTAAACATTTCCTGCCAGCATATGTTGAATAGCTTACATTTGTCAAAGTCACTCCATCCTGGTCTCTTCCTGTCTGGATCAGCACCAGAGCAGAGTCTGTACTTGCAGGCATGAACAGCTAGTCAGTTTGTGGGAACTCTGTTATTCACTGTATCTCCTAAACTATATTTGCTGCTGCTTTGTTGAAAGCATGCTCTTGTAAACTGAGAGGAAAAAACCTTCCTGCTATGATTTAGAACCGTTTAGTCCAAGTCTGGTATTTTAAATTTTCCCTTGGTACACCTTTTTTATGAGCAGTGTCTGCAGCTAACTTGTTTGGTGGCTCTCTATCTTGCACCAGCTGGGAGGCTGACCCAATGATTAACAGACATATGTTTGTGCAGAAATGTTTTTCTCCAAACTGCTTGTGTAAAAATTTCAGAGGGATGAAACAGTTTTGTCTTTACAGATACTATAGCTATGCACATGAAATATGAACAGGCCTTTAATGTGTTTGAGAATGGACACTTCGGTAAATTCATTGCACTAAATGTTTAGCCTGAAAGCTCTACCAACTCAGATCAGACCTTGACTGCCCAAAGCTCTCTAGAGCTCCATTGCAGAGGAAACACATTCTGAAGTGGCTGATAGCTCATTTCCAGGATAATATACTTTGAGTCTTCCCTGTATGAAGTGGATGTTGTTTTACTTGCCTTCACTTCCAGGAAGACAGAATATTTGGAGGTTTTTTTGTCTGATGCTATTTGTAGTATCACTGTTATGCAAGTGGATGTATAGTAGAAACAGGCTCCTTTGTCGCTGTTTAGCAGCTGCTACATTTTTGCTACCAACCGGGCTGGCTGAATTCTGTAGCTTATGCTTATATGCATTAGCAAAAAATTTCAAGTTTCTTTGGGAAATTGTATTCCAAATACTAATGGTTTAGTTTGTGTTCTGCCTTTCCCTCAATTAGTTTGAAATTTTCCACTTACAATTTTAACAATCTTCAGTGGAAGTTTCTCTTCCTCAATAATGGATAGAGTAGTTAGCTTTTACAGATGTTTTATTGTCTGCCTCCAACATCTCAAAATTATTCTGTGATTTGCAAAAACATAGTGCTCAAGCATACAGACCACTACTATTTGCTTTTCCCCAGGTCTGCCATCAGAGGAATTGAAGCTGCACTGTCATCAGGCTTACTAAAGGTAGACTTTTCCTCTAATGCTTGTTGAAATGCTGTTGTACTTCACAAGTTGACAGTGGTCCTGATAGTGGTTTGTTTGTGACAGAGACAGGAATGGAAGCTATTGGACTCGTGTATTGCAAGACACCTGTGCCTCTGCAGAAAGTGTCTAGATTGGGACCTGAAGCTACCACACTGTTTCCTTGCAAGTACAATGGGTAGGAATGCTTATATTCTTACTCATGTGTCACAGATACGTAGGATAGAAAGAAGGTTGGGTAATATGTTTGTGGGTTTTTTCCCCTCTGTGAAACTGAGTTAAAACATGAAAAATTTAAGAACAGTAGAATTGGCTTTAGGCCTGGAGACACATTTATCTCTTTCACTTGTGGACAGACCTTATTGATTGTGATAAGTTACTGAACTTAGATGAATTAAATAAGCATTTCCTCTGTTGCTGGAGAGCAATGATAATTATTTTCAGGACAGGAAAACTTGTCCATGGCCAGAAATTAGTGCTGTGTCACTAGCCCTTTATCTTAATCATGAATTATCTGGTACTGCCTGCTTAGGAAAGAAGGCTGTTTATTTTCCTCCTACTGGGTCCAACATGATGCAGTTTTTATGATGTAGCATGCCAGCCAGCACATCCTTCCGTCCCACAGCACAAAATGTTGTCATCGTATTGTTCTCTGAAAGTGCTGCTTGGCTATGTCATAAGCCTGGGACAACTGTGTTGTTGATGAAAATGACTTAGTTCAGCACCAGGGTTACTGTCACTACATACAGCTATATACTGGGGGAGATGGAGAAGATCTTTTTGAGGTGAAGGTCTGCAGGCATAAATGTAGGGAGTTTTGCTAAATGAAGCAAGTGATCTGATGAATTATTGACATGAGGACATCTCCCATCATGCAATTTTTCAATGAAAACTTACAAACTTAAGGAAAGAGGTAAGCTGGATTTAAGCATTTTTGCTTCTAAAGTGGAGGAGTCCAAGAATTTGGCTGAGAATAAGTTCTTTACTGAATCAAGGTGATGCTCCTAAAGAAGAGTCGAAAAAATTACTGCAGTTTTATTAAGATCTCTGAGATTCTCTTCTTGGATGTGGTGTACGAGTTTTGGTGAACTATTTTCAAGAGTTGAAGTAGAATAAGAATAAATGAGGAGAAAACCTGCTAAGATGATACAGGGAATGGATCTGATTAATGAAGAGAAGATACTCTTGCTTTGAATGTTTAACTTAGTGAAATGAATGCTGGATTGTGGACTGTAAACTGTTAGGGATAACTCTTGAGAATGGAAGAGGTGTAATGAAGGGAACTGGTAAGAGATGGCCCAAGAACATGCAGGTGCAAACAAATACGAAGATACATCTGTTAATAAGTCAGAAGACTCCTACCTAACAGTTGGTTGAATTTTGAAACATTTTTTTCGTGGTAAAGTGGCACAAAACCAGCTGATTGTAGTGTAGAACATTTAGAGAAGCAGCTATATTTCATGGTTGCCTAAAACAACAGGACTAGTGATCCAGGAGGCCCTCATAGTGCAGTTTCCCTTTATCAGTGGCTCTTGGCTATGGGTTTTACTTCATTAGGGTAAAAATAGTAGCTGTCTGCTGCCTGGACTACAGTTAGACTAAACTATTCTCTAGTTTACTGCTTTTACGACAAAATATCTTCTAGCAAGCATAATGCTTAAGATGTAGGAAGACTGTCACCCTGTTGTAGCCAGAGTTAATACACCTCTCAAATACTGCAGAAAAAGGTACTTGGGTAGTGCTGCTGTACTTTCCTTCTTGTAGAAGGAAGTGCTTGGAAGTTCTTTCTGTTTCCCTTAATCTTTTTCCAGTATAAAGGAACTTACTGTCTCCTTGGCTTTTCTTGTCTACTGCTTTAATGATGGAAATAAGGACCAGAGAAGGATGGTCCGATATGAGTATTAAACAATTGCCTGATGTTATGTTGATGTGCTTTGTTGAGCAAAAGGAACTTAAAGCCCAGTAGAATCACAGTTCAAGCAGCAGCTCCTCCTCCTCTTACTGTAGGGTCTGCTAGATCCTTGGGATGTGTTGACACAGTAAGAAAAGAAAAGATGTACTTGAGTAACCTGTGCTTGCCCAATTACCTTCTGAGTTTCTGTGCTCATCCTTGAGATCTAAGAAGCACAGCAGTTCAAGCCTACCCTGTGTGAGTATGGCTTAAGTAGGTTTGCAGCTCCGTTACCTACTCAGACTGCAGGTATTTTTCTACCTTTTTTTCCTGTATAGATCATATCATTGAAATATTTCAATGATCCATCATGACTATGTTGTTGAAATTAGTCTTCTACTTACAGGTTCTCTTCCTTCATTAGTCATTGTAGTTGACTTGTATTTGCCTTGATCTTTCATATACTGTCAAATGCAGAAACACTCTATACCCTCTTTGGCTATCTCTCAAGGATATTTTTCTAAAACAGCTCTAACTTCAGTATGTACACTGATTACTGTGACAAAGTTTGCTGCAGAGCAACTGATACATATGAAGGAGGTCAGAAATTCAGGGTTTGACTTGAGGTTTCATCATTACCATATGCTTTCTTTCAACATTTAAGTGAAACTGTCTCCAGAATTATATCAACATCCTATGCTTATACCCTGATACCATTCTTAAACCTGCATGGCTGTTGAACCTTCCACCATTCTCAACTCTACATTGCAGTGACCTCAGTCACTGACTGTTCAGATAATTACAGGTGTATAACTTCCTGATTATTGAAATAAGGTTTCCAGATTCTCTTCTTTACGTTTCTCTTTATCATTAGTTTTAGTAATTATGCTCCTATGATATCTATTATTAGCCTTGTCACCTATCTTCTAGATAAGCTGGTCTGTCAGTAATTTATTAGACTGGAGCACCTTTAATAAGATCTTGCCTAACCTGGATCAAAGCCAGGGAAAGCATGAACTTGCCTAGTTTGATCTCTGCTACATCCATTCAAATAAGTTAATGAAATTACTGGACTTTGTTGTAGTCAGCAGCTATTTTTGTGTACCACAGTTAAGGCCTGTCCCAACAACATAAATTTTCACCACGTGGAGAACTGCTTAGAAAGTAGCTCCAGCTTCTGCACAGGTGAGAGCTTTCCAGTGTTTCATATCGCCCCCTCATTTTACCAAGACCGTCCTGTTGGATGAGCTATGATTACTCTAGCTGAAAGATGGAGATGCTTCATTTAATATAAAGTTTAGCTTAGCTTCCAAGAGAAATCTAAATGGATAGCTTGGAGTAACCAGACACCGCATTGAAAATCAGTCATTATTCCTAGAATGCCTACAAGATCTCTGAAAGACCTGTGTATTGTGTCAAATTACATAGCTCTGAAGCTGACTAATCTGCTGTGGTTCTGCTGTAACTAGATGGGATGGGAAGAGCATATTGATTAGGTGATACATAAACTACAGCAACAAATAATTGAGGACTTAGGATTGCACATTAAATCGCTGGAAGATTCTCATCTTTGCATCAGATCTTGCACTGAGAAATTGAGCTAACAGTAGCAAACACTGAAGGTCCAGGCCATTTTTACCCTTTCTCTTGGGAAAGGTAAACCTTAGTGCACTTATCAGGTGTGCTTCCCACTTTGCACACAGGTTATCTGAAAGCCCATGTAAAATTTGAACACTTGAAAAATATTGTGGTTCTAAGTAAAAAGTTATCGGCTGCTATGCTGCCCTACACCTCTCCTAGGCACGCAGATAAAAATCTTCAACAGACACCCAAGGAGAATGTTCTTCACAACAATCTGGGCTATGCATAGGCTAGTAAAACCTGCTAGTTCCCTCTGAGCTGCTGCTAATATGAGCTGGATTAAGATATGCTAACTTCATTTTCACCTGTGGTGTTTTTAGCAGCAGTAGGACCAAAGCTTAAATTGTGTTCAAGTATGTGCGTGATTCCATTATTAGCTGTCAAATTACTAGAAACACTTCTTTGGCAAATCAGAAAGCAAATTTACAGTGCTACTTCTGATTAGCCAAAATTAAAATTAGATTGGCTTTACGGTACAAGGTCCAAACCTCCTTTTTCGGAAAATACTTGCTACTTGAGGGATGATTCAGGAAACATACTACACTGTCATAATTATGTATGGTAAACTATTTCTGATGCAGTGGACCTAATGAGCTGTGCATCAATTAAGAATCTCAGAAAAATCTACTTGTAGCAAAAGCGTTACTATTTATGTCTATGGAATGTAATTGTGCTGAATCAGGAGCGCCGTGCTACAGAAAGTAAATTTAGGTCTTTCTGTATAGAATGAACAGAGGACATTGAAACCATAGGGTATTTTGTCAAGAATATTTTTCTCTCATGGCATCTCTGAGGCTTTATTGCACAACGATTCTGTAAAGCCAGGTGCTGTTTAGGATAGTAGCCCTTAGTGAATATGGGCCTTGGCATTTGTAATAGTCAAGTGAGCACCCAAGCCAGCTATGTCTGCCCAGTTAGGCTTTGCAAGGGTTTCCCTTAACTGAGTTGTCTGAGCTCTGCAGTCAGTACCGTGCTGCAGATTTTGCTAGGAATGGGAGTTTCTCTTCCTCTGGCTTTTCCTGGGTGGTTGCTCCAGGGAAGCAAGTCAAGGGTTCACGGCTCCTCTTTCTGATATGTCTACCGTTAACACTGGTCATATAAATAAACTGCTGCCTTCAGTGGACCAGTGATGATTCTTGTTTTGGCTTGTGTATGCTTGCAGGAAATGTTTGTTGACTTGCATGTGCGTAAAGTCAAACTGTTCTTTCAGCTTAGAAGCAATGAAGGACTAGCGACAGTTTACCACAGTTCCTACATTAGCAGTCATTTGCTGGATGATAGGCAACACTGTTTACGATTTAAAAAAATACTTGTGATATTAAATTGTCATCAACTTCCTCCTAGGAATACAACTAGTCTCCTGTAAATTCTCAGATCATTCTTTGTACACAAGATCGTATTTTAACTGGAGTCCAGTGTCATACAGTGAGCTGATAATGCTCACCTTGTCAAAGGCAAGAGTAAATTGATCTAAATTGGTATCAGTGGAAGCAAGTTATATGATCTGCTGGGATCTGACACTGTTCTGTCACTGTAATCACAGTTTTAGGATATTCTACCCATGTATTAATACACATAATTTCCTTATAGAAAATTCTTCTGAAGGTAGTAGTCCCTTCTTTCTGTAGCTAGGCAGGGGTTGCGGGGGGCAGTTCTTTAAATATGGAATGTAGTATTTGCTGTTTATGAAGTATCTGTTGATCTTGGATTCCCCTAAGGAGACCATATTGCCATGAGAGTAACCTGGCTGGCTGAAGAATTGCAGCATTTTGGTAGGAAGGGAATGTGCCACACATTCTTGGATCTATTCCTAGCTTTACCCTTCTGTTCCCATAAGATTTAGAAGTCAAAGTTAGTTCAAAATTGATCTCTGTAGGGGGAGAAGTGTTTTTGCATGCTTTTCAACTCATTTGATTACAGTGTAGAGTTTAAGATTCCCTTCTGACTTTCTAGGAATGTGGCAGCAAAGGGACAAAAACTGGAACTTGATTTCCTGCTTGCTTTTGGTCTCTATTGGTATATTTTATATATAGAATTCCAAGGGAAATAAATCTGAGAATTTGTATAGAAATTGGTAACTATTGGGTTTTGCTCTGAAAGGAGAACTAGCATTTCCAGTAAGTGTGCAAACCTTGGCCTCTGGTGCAGCTACCCATTGGGAATGCTTAATTTTAAGCAAGAATGTCGCTCTGAAGGAGGTAACTGTTGAAACAGTTTCAGATACTATATACTCCAAAGGATATCAGTTTGTTAAAAACAGTATCTTTGTCAGAAGGCCAAATCTTACCTCATTCTATAATTCTGCCTTTCCTGGATACTAAGTAGGCAGTGATTTGACCCTGTGGTTTTCTCTCTTTAGAGGTCAGAGGCCAGTGGCATGGTACTGCTCACTGCTGTGAATGGAGTTCTTCACTGCTGAAGAGCCAGTTAGAGTGGCCAGTCATGTGGAAGCAACGGTGAGGGAAGAAGGCTTAGCCTTCTGTTCATGTTTAGTGCCCCGCTGCCGCATGCTTGGATGGCACAACTGGTGGCCTGCAGGCCAACAGCAGTACACTGAGTATTGGACGTGTGAAGGTTTTAATAAGACAGTTTCTACTGCACTGCATTGTATCAGAGCAACAGCATCAGGGTTCTAAATACTTCTGATTATTTGTCTAAATAAATCTATGACAAATGGGTGGAATTTGGTCTTTCTCAGGGGCTCTTTCATTGATTACCCCAGGATAGCACAGAAGTCCTAGTTCTCCCTATAAACTTAACTACCCACCTCTATCTTGTTTCCTTCCTAAAGAGGAACACTACTTTATTTTGTTAGTGTTGTCAACACTTGGTGATAGTCAATGTAAGACTACAAAGGATCAGTAAAACCATCTGAAATATGAGATACATATGTGAGCTGTTGAAAGAAGGGAGTTAAGAAGTAAGGTTAAGTTGGAAAGTTTTATTATGAGGGAGACTTGGTCACAGTATGTGACCATTCACCCATAGCCCTGTCTTAAAATTTGTTTTTTGGGAGTTGCCTGCTTTAACACTTAACAGCTCTGTAGTGTTCTTTCAGGTTCTGTTCAGTTAATGTCAACAAGCTGTTGTCAGCCTTCATGAGAAGACAGAACACTGCCCATGAGGCAGACTTTTTTGAGGAATTTGTGTACGTATTCTTCTAACCACAAAACATGAGTAGCAATAGTGAGTTCTGGCATATCCCATTCTCAGATCACTAAAGTCAAATTCTCTTTGTTTCTTGAGCTATATTAGAAGAAATCGATAGCTTCCCTCACCTTGAGGCCAACATATACTGAAACAAGTCAACACTCGCCATCAGATTATGCCCTGGCAACAAGGTTATTCAACAGTACCAGGGGAGGAGGGAGGGGAAAGATGTAAAATTTGAATGGTTTTTGGTGTGCAAAACCCCTGCTATCCTAAAATCTCCAGAAGAAATTTGAAGATGAAAATGGTAGTCAGAAACAGCATAGAGAAAATTGATAAAACTGTGAGGGGTAAGCTGTTTATAAACATCACCTCAAAGAGGGAAAAGTTGTCTAGAGTATATGATTCGGCAGGCAAGCAGAAGTTGCTAGAGCTACGGAACAAGTAGGTTTAGCCCTTCCTTTCCTCTGCTCCTAACAATTCATGCCCTGCTCTGACCCTTAAGTGTCCTGTAACTGCTGGTATAGAGATCTGGGGACAGAAAAGCCACTTAGGAAAATAATCAGAAAAGGCGTTCTTTAATTCAGTTTTTAATTTAAAAACTGAATGCTTTTTAGTTCATCATCAGACTACAGCAATGGTCCTCAAACTTTGACCTATATATGTAAATGAAAGTGTTTAATGTAGCATCAAATAGGTTAGTTGGACTTGTGTTCTAAAGCTATACAGTCAGCTGTGCTTCTTCAACAGTAATGTATGTATGCGTGAGTGTGCATCATTAAAATAGCAAAAAGTACCACCTAGTACAGTCTGTTCTTTATTGCTTTTGCCTTTTTAGCAAAATTGAAGTTAAGACAATGATGTTCTGACATATAAATCAGATATGTAGTGCAAGTTTGTCTTCGCACTGTGATGGTATGAAATTAATTTGAAACTTCTGAATGTGAGGAAGGGTTTGTGAGGGGGATCTTATATCTTGACTTTTGAGGAAGTTCTGAAAACTTCCGTTGTTTGAGATATATATATATATATATATATCTCTAATTCTAAAACTAAATGGTGGTTTAGATTTTATCACTTTTTTACAATGCCTTTCCTGGCTAGCATTTAAAAAATGGAACTTCACCAATACTGTACTAAAGGTGGAGTGCCATTGGATAACTAATGGCTATATTCTGTCACAGGAATGAAAGAACATTTACCTTGGCTAAATCAGCCTCTAAGTGACTACTGCTGAAGACATGTCTCTTGCAAAGACTATTGTTTTAAGCTGGGCTTTTACAGTCTCTTATTCCCCTTGACTGCCTTTCCAACTGCATGGGAAAGGGGCTTTATTTTTGGAGATGTCTTCTGCTATAAACCTGCTGATTCTAGTTGCTGTTTTGTTTAAAATTTTGATCTAATTAGTAAATGGTACTTCTAGTAATCTTTGAATTTCTGAGTAAAGCATTTATCTGTTCACTAAGGAAAAAAATGCAAGACACTGAAGTATGTCTATTACTTATAAAAAAATTCACTACTGTTAGGAGTAGTAGTAATAAATAGATAAAAGTTAATCTTTTAAGTTATTAAAGCTGTCTTGGCTAAAATGATTGCCAGATTCTGATGCTTGTTGAATTACCTTCACCACTGAACCCTAAGCAAAGCTCCAAAACAGCTTCAGGCTTTCATTGTACAAATCGTATAGGCAAGACTGACCAAAATAATCAGTGGAACTCTTTGGACTACTGCAAAGAGGTCTGGAAACTCCTGGTGTAACTGAGGGGTTTTGGTTCTGTTATAATTGACCAAAGAAAAGCACAAAGGCTTTGAACTGTTACACAAACATGGAACAAAGCAATATGCCTGTCTTTCTAGGGAATATTTTCTAGCCAACAGACAGGGGCCCATATATGTAAAACTGCTTCAAGTCCTGAAGTACGCTGGGGCTGCCAAGGTGCTGGTTTCTGACTTCTAAAGGAACTGTGCCTGTTTATCTGGGGTTGGAGTCTGACTTGGTGCGTGTGGAGGTGGGTGAGACTTTTTTGCTAATTTGGCTTCTATCAGGTAATATTCTCCCAGTGAGGTGTGAAGCTGTTTCAAATGAGAAGGCAAATGAATATCTGCAACAAAAGTAGTTGCTGAAATTCACTAATTTAATTTCCTTGACTCTGTCACTGAGGACTTGCTCTATTATGATGACATTTAGTGACTTTTTTTTTCTTTTAAAAAGCAAGAACAATGTTACACTGGCAGAGAGGCATGGGAATTTTGCATTGCTCTTCATACCCCTACAAGGAAGGAAATGTAGCAAGGCAAATGGTTAGGATCTCCATGAGGTCCAAGAACATTAAGGAAAGAGGAGACTGATGACATCTGATGAAATACCTTCACTTGTATGACCATGACTAACACTTTGAAGCCTTTTGCACTGTGTGTTATTAGAAGGTAGTGTGATAAGACACAGAGAAAAATCACTTGCCTAGTGGTGTGTTTTCTGCTGTGCTGCTTCTCAGTTTCTGTTTTCATTCACTACCACCTTGCCCCTTTCTTCTCCTTTCATACACTCTGAGTGGAAATCAGACTTAATGCTTGAATCTACTTTTGTGAATCAGCACTGATTTCTGTCAGTTAAGCAAAATGAAATGGAATGTTCCCGGCACTGAGAGTGATGGACCAGTTATACTGCTTGTTCCCACTGTATTTGCTGCAGACTGCAGCATAGTTTCACGGAGGGGGCACCCCGAGTAAGAATCCTGCTCTGGGCTGCCTGTGGATTTCAATGAGAGATTTTTCAGGGAATAGTTTTGAACCTTAATTAGTTCTCTGCACTAGCCTTTTTCTATTGACTGCATGAAGTCTAACATCCAGTAAGTTTGCAGATGACACCAAGTTAGGTGGGAGTGTTGATCTGCTTGAGGGTAGGAAGGCTCTGCAGAGGGACCTGGACAGGCTGGATCGATGGGCTGATGCCAATTGTATGAGGTTCAATGAGGCCAAGTGCATCTGGGCCACAACAACTCCCAGCAACACTACAGGTTTGGGGAGGAGCAGCTGGAAAGCTGCCTGTCAGAAAAGGACCTGGGGGTGCTGGTCAACAGCCCGCTGAACATGAGCCAACAGTGTGCCCAGGTGGCCAAGAAGGCCAGCAGCATCCTGGCCTGCATCAGGAATAGTGTAACCAGCATGGCTAGAGGAGTGATTATCCCCTTGTACCCCGCACTGGTGAGGCTGCACCTCAAGTGCTGGGTTCAGTTTTGGGTACTGCAGTATAGGAAAGACATCGAGGTGCTGGAGGGGGTCCAGAGAAGGGCAACAAAGCTGGTGAA
>JMFS01035112.1:0-13590 GCA_000699545.1 Podiceps cristatus
CCACCCCCACCCCCGATTTCAAGAGTAGAGCTCTTCAGTATTCACAAGAATCCTGATGTCTCAGAGCACCCATAACATATGGTGTCCTCTTGACCACTACTGTCACCACATTTTAGATCAACCTTGACAGTTTTCTGTAACACCTGAGTCTTCCCTGTGCATTTGCAAGGCAGAGCATGGCCTTCCTGTCTCTCCCAGGCCCTGTCTCATTTGGTGTGCAGGACAAGTGGTGTTTAGAGCACCCTCTCTATCCTTACCTCTCTGCTACCACTATCCAGAGTTTGCAGGAAGAAGAATTTTTTACTTTCTTTTGGGCCAGTACTTAATAAGGCAGATGAGTTTATTGAGGTAGATGCAGGAGAACAAGAAATGGAGTGGAAAAAGTATTTGAACTTGGCCCTAGCCTGTTTCTCATCACCCTAAACAGCACTTTAGAGTAATCCGTGAGCTCAGGTACTCCTCTTGCTAGTGCGTCTTTCGACCTTCCCACTAGTGTCTCTTCATACTGGCAGAATTTGCAAGGTGACCCCGGCTGTGCATGCTCAGCCATCAAGCTGTGCTACAGAAATACATCCCTTAGGTTTGAGGAGGAAATGAGAGATACATCCATGCTCTGTTTCACATCTAGCACATCGCTAAGGTGGTTGCCACTTGTAGGAGAAATGTGTTCCGTGCCTTGGGCACTTCTAGAGAGTTTTTGGTGCTCAACTGCTGTCTGTTCCCCTGGACCTTGTCCTTTCCCTTCCCCGCTCAAGGTGAAATGAATGCACACGGTGTTATTATGGTGCTTCTGATATATTTCAAGTCCGTAGTCTTCATTCCAGCAGTCCTCACAAGGTGTCTTTTCCTCCTCCTCCACTCAAAAGCAGCCCAAAAATGGAGAGACGTGGAAAAAGCAGATCCAGACCCTTTGTTTGCTGAGCTTTTGAGAGCAACGAACTGAAGATGGGCAGAGGGTTATCATTTGTAACACCTGAAGTGCAACACGCTGTAAAGCACTTTGTAGCCTCTCGTGGTGGAAGCATACATGAGCTGAGCACAGGCGGAGGGGGCTGTCTGCAGGGGACAGGCAGGGCTGGCCCTGCAGCAGCCCGCTCCCCTCGGAGCCTGGGCGGGCGGCAGCACCTCCTTTGCAGTAACTTGTGTCTCAGGAAAGGAAGTTCTGTCACAGTGCGGTGATCGTTGCTGTTTCCTTATAAACTAAGAGCTATGTGCACTGAAATTCCTCAAGTGTTTTAACTGTGGAGCTTGGGGACACAAGTTCATTTTCCCTGCAGCTTCTGGCCTTTACCAGCAAAGCAAAGAGGAAGTTACATAGAACTACATTTATGAAAAGCCTGTGTTGGGGATTTGTAGTTGATATTCAAGTCAACATGAAGAATTGTAAGGCTCAGAAAAGAATTAATTTTCTGTCATCTTCTTTGCTACAACTTAAGCACCATTGCAGAATAATAAAAGGAAAGCTAGATATTTCTTTGGGGTTTTTTTCTAGTATTTTCTTATTCAGTTTGTAATGCCTCTCCATTTCCATATTCACTGTGCTAATTTTGTACTTTTTAAAACAATTCTTGTGTTTCCCTGCTAGGCAGTGTCCCGCTATCTCTGTACTAACATGTGCTCTCATTTTGTAAACTCGTTGTTAAGAACTTAACATTATACGAATCATTACTGTACCCCAAGTGAATTGTATATGTCAATAATTGCATGAAGGTTTTTTTAATCATTGCTCTTTCTTTCTCGTTAATCTCTTACTAATGGTTCTACTCTAGATCAAAACCAGGCTCTTCGGCTGTGTCTGGGCAGCACTGCTGTTGGGGCCCAGTATGGGGCTATCTCTGCTCTCAGTATCAACAATGACTGCTCGAGGCTCCTGTGTGGCTTTGCGAAAGGACAGGTAATTCCCATGGGATGAGATGGTCCAGTGCTCTGTCCTTCTGCAGACTGTTCCTGAGGGACTCTCCAGAGGTGACAATAGCTCTAAGCCAAGCACACTCAATGTGTAGCTGTTTGTTAGTTGGTTTTGTGTTGAGAAGCAGCAAGCATGGTTTGACTTGTCCAGGGCTTTTTTGGCCAACTGGTTCCTGCATCCAGTGAGCTGACTAAGATTGTTTGGGGTAGGTTTCTGTGGAGGAAATGGGTGATGCAGAATATAGTGAAGTATTCGGTTAATCATGTCTGGTTGCAACATAAGTTCTGCTCATGATAAACTGAAATGTGCAATGGCACACCAGGACAATCAGCTTAGTCTTTCTAGGTCACTTTGTGAGATCAATGCTTTGTAATTAAAGCTAGTTTTTACTGTGGTGCTGATTTGAAATTATTCAAACTCATATCTAGCCCCAAAGTTCATTTTTACTAATACCTTACTGCTGTTGTATGATGGAAGCAGCAGAGGCTCTTGAATTGGGAGGGGGGGAAAGGGTTTGAGTCTGCTGTTGTAGTTTTATGGCTTTCTATGAACCTAAAGAGAGAAATCAATTCCTGAACAAAAGTTGTAAGACTAAAACTGAACCAAAATGGGTAGAAGTTAACTTGGTAAAATTTAGAGGTCTGTGGAATACAAAGAAGGCTGCTGTGGTTTTTTCTGTTTTAGTTTCATTTCCCTTTCCTCCTTTTGTCTTTCACCTTTCATTCTAGATAAACACGCTCCAGTGCCTGTGATAAGGGTAAACGACAGACTGCTCCAGACCATATGAAAATACAGATTTGGTCCATGCAAAGCAGTGGCCAATTTTAAATGATACTTATATAGAATACGTTAGAGCAGCAGTTCTGAAACATCTGGTCTATGAAGCTTTGATAGATGATTTATGGAACCATATTTAATAGTATTTCCAATAGAAAGTTTGATTCAAAGTGTAATCTCAGCCCTTCTGGGCTAAATATTCCTCAGTTATGCAGTAAGTAGTTTGTGGCTTCCTGCTTCTTAGTTGAGAAATTGCCTGAATTTAATATCCAGGCACAAGCCAAGTTGTGTACTCCTACCTGACCTGTCATGCTGAGCAAATGCAAGAGAAAAGGTGTAACAAGGTTCACAGTAGCCGCAGAGATGCCTCCTAATGACTGTTAGCAGAGAGCATTCAACTGTTCACTGAATCAGTGAGAGAAATGCATTGAACCACTTTGAACAGTGTTATGTGGTGGCAAAGTTATCTTACATTTTTTTAATTGTGTTATCAGGCAGATAGCGGTGAGGTGAGTGAGTGTGGGCAAGTGGTGAGAGCTTGCTAAAAGGGCATGATTCAGAGTTGTAAAGATGTCGACTCTAATGTTGTCAACAAGAGTATAAGTAGATAAGTAAACTACTTGTAAAAATGGGGTAGGAACAGATTTCAGATTACTTTTCTTTGATATGAAGACCCTACTAACCCAGGATGTTATTGAGAATATAGAAAATCTTTTATGTACTAATACACAAGGTGATGGAGGGAACCCCTTTGCAGTAGACGTGTACTGAGAACAATCTGCTTGCAGATCACAATGTGGGATCTGGCCAGTGGGAAGCTCCTACGATCAATAACAGATGCACACCCACCAGGAACTGCCATTTTGCACATCAAGGTAACAAACACTGCGCGTACTCCTTCTGTATCACTTTTTTTCCTTTTTAAATACACTCGTGTTTAGTTAGATGTGTTGACTTTCCTTGTGTAGTACTTTTAGATTACAGATGAGAGCGGCTACCTAGGAGCTATATGGCAATAGTATCCAGATGTGAGAAAAACGAGCAGAAATTCTATTTTAAAAAAGAAAAACATTTTGAGAGCTGAAATAATAGTATTGGCTGTGAGTTGTACTATAACAAACAACAGTTGTCTGTTACAACTCCCTCTCTGATGCTGAAATCTATGAAGAATTAGTTGCTGGAATACATTTCTCTAAAACATGCAGTGGTTTGAACTGGATACGTACTTGCCAACTTTAAACTCAAAAAAGTAGAAAGTAGCTTCTATCAGCAGTTTTTCAAATAACTTGTTGGTAATGTTTGGATTGAAAGAGAAATCATTTATGGCTTCTTGTTCAACATAGTGTTGTCACACACAGAAACTCATATCTGATTTTGTGCGTGGCTTTGGTTTGTGTGGAGCTCTCCTACCAGCAGAATGCTCCTGGTGCATCACCCAAACTCTTCTCTCTTCTCCTTTCCTGGACCTTGCTGAGACATCCCAGACCCATACGGTGTCACATATGGAACTAGTGTATTGGATCTGGTGGGGCTCGTTACTCAAAGACAGGTTCTCATGTAGTGGTTGGCCTGACCTGGCTCACTGAAAATGTTTTGTGGGTGTGAAGGTGCCCCCTTACTGCTGCATCTTCCACACTCCCATCTCTGGCATCTTTGCCCCATGCGTAAAGATGAATGTTCCCCTGTGCCGGGTCCTTTGCTCCCAGTGACACCCTTCTCTAGCTCATGACCTGGTGGCAGTACCAGCATTGAGGAGTACCCAGATGCTTGTGCTGCTAGGTGCTGGGTTGCAAAGTCCTCCAGGAGGGTGCCTCAGCTGTGACTTTCACCCTTTCTTATCTTGATTTGGTATCGTTTGTAGTTTGGAATGTTTCTGATTTTGGTCTGTTTGCAACTGCAGCCCATTCACCAGTTCTGGCACTGAGTCATGAGCTTGAAGCTGTGAGCTGTTCTGGCGGTAACACAAGGTTTGGTACCCTGCAGTTCTGAGCTGCAATAGAAAGTAATGGGACTTTGATAACAAAATCTAGCAATAAGGCTTGCTGGAGGGACGAAGGCAAAACACACAACCTTGTGTTTCTTAGACATCATTAAAAAAAGCCAGAAATTGTCTCAACGCTGTATGTCAAAGGTATCTTTCTGGTACATACAATGCTTATACTTTTATGTGGTGTTAATAATGCCATACTGTAAATTTTTCTATGCATTTTTTGGTAGTTTATTTCTAGTGCCACTTTTAATCTAATTATCTGCTCAGTTTACAGATGACCCGACGCTTGCAATTTGCAATGACAGTGGAGGCTCCGTATTTGAACTATCCTTTAAGTAAGACAATAACTCTACTCATAGAAAGTACAAGAAACAAATGCTGGATTGTAGTTTCTAAAACCTAAGCAAAAACCCCTCATTGAACCAATAAAGCTGCTGTCTGAATGTTGAAGGTGTAGTTTAGGGCTGCAGTATAATTTCACAGCTGAAGCAAGACGCTATCTGGCAGCGTAATAGTCAAAAAATAGCCTAAGTTATTAAGGTATCTACATATTGTCCAGAATCTTGGCATTCCTTGTGGACTCTTTGTAGTTGTCATAAAAGTGCTGCCTCTTGGTTTTTCTTGTTTCATTAGTGAGAGCTGCCCTGCAGTAACTGCTTGTTTTCTTCTTGGTCTCTTCAAGAGGAAGAGGCAGGACTGGGCCTGACGGTCTAGGGAATCTGATTGTGTCCAGGAATTTCCAAAACTTTACTGCTAAAATAAGGTCTTAAGGAATTCATATCTGTATCTGAGCAGCTGTATGGGACTGTTTCCAGTGACACACCTAAAGTCACCTCTGGAGCTCTGGAAAGAGATTTTTCAAAACTATTTATGAAGGATCACACTTGAAATTTCATGAAGTTGTTGGGCCGATCTCTTCTCAATAGCCAGCCACTGAGCCGCTTTATCTTCTTTGCAGGAGGGTTATGGGAGTGAGGACGTGTGAATCTCGATGTCTCTTCAGTGGCTCCAAGGGGGAAGTTTGCTGTATTGAACCATTACATGCAAAAGTTGAGCTGAGGGACCATCCGATCACCCAGTATTCGCTGCTGGCCATGGCCTCCCTAACAAAGGTAACTTGCTGCTTGCGGAAGGCTTTGTGTGAGAAATCACAAAGGAGGTATTTCCTGCTATATACTCAAACTTTTTATTTTGCCTTTTTGTTTTTCGTGAAGATACTGGTTATTGGCCTGAAGCCATCTCTGAAAGTGTGGATGACTTTTCCCTACGGTCGTGTGAGTAATGAAGCCAAACAGTTGCTTTCTGGATTATGGCTACAAACAGCTCCTAAAGTGAAAAGGATGAGATTAGGGTTTAGGTCTTTGGTGTTGTCAATTTATCAGCATGCATTAAGCTCTGGGCTCTGGAATTGCAGTGATAGTCTGTTGGTCCGACGTGGGCAGAAAGGAGGTGAAAAGGCTGCTTTCAGTTCTACCTGTGTGAAAATGCCAAATTTCTCCAATAAGTCAGAAGGGAGGAACTCGGGAACCCCTCAGCTTCTTGTCTTCCTTGCTGAGGCCTGGGCACAGCCACAGATGGGACATTGACCCGATTATGGCTCCAGTCACCTTGGCTGAGGACGTTCCATACAATAGAACTCTTAATTGCAGGGGCAAAACCAGAGTGGAATTAGAGCACTAAATGATCTTATAACCTTGATTATTCCCTTTCGCTGGTTGCCTGTGTAATTCTTTTTGGAAAAGCAGCTGGGGTAAGATGTGTGAGGTATGTTAGATGGGGAGAATGGAGACAAGGCTGCTAGCAAGCTGCAGGTTGTCATAGTCCATCCATCCGTGTGAGACTGGATCTGTGTGAAGCAGCGAAGGCACAGCTTCTATTCTGACTCGCTGTGCACTTTGCCAAGAGACACACATTGCGTCTAAGT
The DNA here is from genome assembly GCA_000699545.1 of Podiceps cristatus. NCBI lineage: Eukaryota > Metazoa > Chordata > Aves > Podicipediformes > Podicipedidae > Podiceps > Podiceps cristatus. The sequence continues at coordinate 6,601 of JMFS01035112.1, forward strand.
CATGTGGCTGGATCAAAGAGCACAAGCTACTGCTCAGCTGCCAGCAGACCAGGAAATTGCTTTACAACCTGTGTGTACATGGCAAAGTTGTCGAGTAGCAGCTGATGAACAGTGTGTGTCCTGGAACTGAGGTTCTGCCTTGCGTACCTTAAATACTGGCTGTGCTTTTTGTCTAACAGATGGACCCTTCTAGTGTCCCTCTTCTGGCGTGGCACTTTGTGGCTGTACAGAGCTCTGTGAACCCCATGCTTGCATTTTGTCGAGGAGACATCGTTCATTTTCTTCTGGTAAGCCTTGGATGTTTTCTGCTGCTTTTCCGATAGTATTACTCACATAGTTGACTGAGCCTCTGTCTCGGTGACTGTATGATACCTGTGTATGCTAGGGATGTCTACAGCTTGCAACCAGCTTGGGAAAACAAACCGGTTGGTCACTGCTCTTCAGCAAGCAGTGGTGCCCTTCCCTGAGAACCTGGAGGCATGTGCTTTATGCGTTCCAGAAGTGTTGATTTATCTTTTATTTTATTTATTTTGTTGATTTTATCTTGTTTCTACTGGAGGTAGAAGAATGTGGATTGTTTTCAGGGAGATGACATGAATTGAGAAACCATTTTATTTTCTACTTTAAAACATGACTTTGGAAAAACTTGTGTAAACCACTAGGAAACAACAGCTTTCAGGTCATGTTGGCAAATGACTTTAGGGCATGCTGCTCGTACTGTTTAGATCTGCAGCAGTTATACATGTAGATACGGTTGTTGGAAGATGATTTCACGTCTGACCTCAGTAAGAGAGCAGTACCCAGGCTTCAGAAAATCTAGCGTTTTAGCTTTGGAGCGCTAGGTTTGTTTACCAGATCTGCCATGATCTTGGACATTAAGCTTTGCTCAAGCTCACAGACATTGTGTTGTCTGGATTGAGTCCTCTTTCTCCTCTATATTTTCTCTTGGTAAACTTGGGGAGAAAGAAAAGGGTCTATGTTTAAGGTGAGCCTGTCTGGTTGACGGTGTTTGTGTATACAATAGCAGGAGCCTCTGTGCAGATACCCATGCACACACATTCATGACATACAACTCTTGCAGTGCAAATAAACAATTTAGAATTTCTCCAGCAGAGGCCATGTATTTTTCCACCCCCCTGGTCGGAGCCAGTCCCCTACTCTTTCCTCACTTCCATGGGTGCTTTTGATAGCGAGACATTAGGGTCCATTTGAGAACCGTGCGTGCTGCTGCACGCTCAGCGGCCTTGTCTGAGGGGAGCGTCAGACTCCTGGAGTTGGTGTGGTGCCCTCTGGAAACAGAGGTGGAGTTGTAGAAAATCTTTGAGTTTGAGTCAGTCTTGTCTGATTTCTATTTTAGGTAAAGAGAGATGATACTGGTGCAATACATGTCACTAAGCAGAGGCAGCTTCATCTACACTATGACCTCATCAACTTTACTGTAAGTCTCAATACTATAGAATAGGGATTTTTTTTTTTAGTATTTTTCTTGTAAATGTATCTCAATAGCCCTTAGTTCTATACTATTTTTTAAACAAATTTAGCATAAGAACTGGTTGTGTTTATCTGGAGCTCACTAACTGAAAATGTCCTTAAACACAGAAAGCAGACTTCTCTGTAATTGGCTCAGTAAAATTCTAGTGTTATCACATACAAGTGCTTGCTAAAGCATGGTAGTTGTTTGATGCTTTTAACAAAAAAAAAAAAAAAAAATTGCTCAACTCTACGACACATTTATAGAATACAGAGAATAAAACATGAAAGGCCAAATACGAAGATGGATAATTCACATCAGCTGGAATTTGGAGTTTGTTAACAAGTATGCTTGGCTGTTTTTTAAAAAAATAATAATTGTAAAAGTAGTTGGAGAAAGCCTTTTTATTTGTGGGGGTTTGGACATAAAAGTAGAAGCCACAGAGTAAGGATGACAGGCTTTGGGCCTATTGATGCCATATTTATCTCGTTAGGGATTTGAGAACAGGTGTTGTACTAGTCATGTTTTTGAGACTTTTGGATAGGAAGTGTGCTAGAGCATAAAATGCACCAAGAGAACAAGAAGTCTGGTGGATTGCATTTGCCTACGGGTGTTTTCTGTGAAGTTGATTCCTTGTAATTTTTCTCAGTGTTAAAGCTGATACTCCAGAAACAGCCTCCCTTCCCTCCCTCCCAATACCCTTTGGAGTTATGCAGGGGTGCTGTTGTGAAGTGACCATGTATGTGACAAAGCTACTAGCCATCCTAGAACTTCAGTATTGATACTCAGGGTGCCCAGAGCACATTTAGTTGCCCTCTGATTGTGTATGTGTTGCCGAAATCAGCAATTTGTTGCTTTTTCAGTGGATAAACTCACGGACAGCAGTGCTTCTGGACAGTGTGGAGAAGCTTCATGTTATAGATCGTCAGACCCAGGAGGAGCTGGAGACCATAGAGATCTCAGAAGTTCAGCTGGTCTACAACAGCAGCCACTTCAAATCACTGGCTACGGGAGGCAATGTCAGCGAAGCGCTAGTAGGCACAAATGACCTGCCCGTGTTAGCTAACTGTTTCAGATATGCCCTAAGTAGGGGAGCCTGGAGCTTTGCAAAAAAGGCTGTTTGAAGCATCTCAAAAATCATATGTGGTGTTGATGTGACCAAAGTAACAGACTGTTCATGTTTCCTTTTATGCATTGCTTGGTTTTGGGAGCTGCTCTTAAGTTACCAAGCTTTGGAGAACTCTGTGCAGGAAAAAATACAATGTGCATTATTCTTTGAGATTCCTACAGGGTTTTCTACTTTGGGCAACTGAATGCCACAAATAGTCTGCTGTGGCCTGTGCAGTGCGTGTGTTCCCTGCCCTTCTCTTGGGTTGTCATGCTGGGGTAGATAGGATGAGACATAGTACCTACACTTGTAGGTACTACACTTCTTGTTTGAAGTGCAAAAATCAAACACATACATGTTAGTGGAATAGCAGCACTTCAAACATTGTGTTTTCTGCTTTTTCCTCTTCTGTTTATTTGTCTTTTTTTATTTTGACTTTCATGCTTGTTGGGTATTTTTTCGCACTCTGGCCCATGTGGCTTCTGGACATGTTTGATTCCTGAAGTAGGTGATGATTTCAGAGGCTCCTGATGGCTCCTGTAGCCCACCTTCTGCGGCAAACTCGCTTTGATGTGGTGTTTGCATTGCCACACTGTTGTGGAGTTTTTTTAAGGCCCTGGTTGTGGGACAAGATACTGCTTACAGTAGAAAATCAGTTTCTCTATTTTGGAAACAGTTTGTGAGAGTATGTGTAGGAAAGAGCCTTGCATCCTTGCATTCAAGCCTCCCAGTGCTTCACCAGAGCTGGCCCAGGGGTTCTGAAATTCCACAGCTGGATGATATGGTTCCTATTCAATTCTGCTGTAGCCCAGTAAGACTTGCTGGCCCAAACAACTAGCCGAAGGTTCATGTGGGTCCGTACTTTGGATCTGCAATTTCAAGCCCAGCATATGGTCGTGACTGAGCTCCAGAAGCCTGAGCAGAAGTGCCTTCCATGCAGGATGGCAGGGTTTCACAAAAAAGACCTCTGTCATGGTTCCTTTTGAGCTCCAAAGGAGCAGAGGGCTCCTTTTGGTCTGACTGGCCAGACCTATAAGGACTTTTTGCAGCCTTTAGATCTATATAGTAGCTGCTTATCTAGCTTTTGTTGCTTTAACTGCTTTACACTGTTGGCATTGCTGTCGTTCTTTCTGCTGCAGATGCCTCCTGAGGAAGAAAGAGTCAGAAGGTGGAGCCTAGTCTAAGTTAGCTTATGTGGTGCCTGCCACATGGTCTGGAATTGCCAGGCACGACCTCACAGAACATAGGTAGAGATTGGCACTAAGATGTTACTTGAGCTCTCCTTGCTAGGATATATTGTAATTCAGGGCCTTTCATTCAGTTCCAGAAGCTCTGCAGTGCTCTGTGAGAACTTCTGGTGATCACCATGAAAGCTAGAGATGTGGCTTGAAAAACTGGGGCACCCAAATAAGTGCTGCTTGTTAAAATGATATTGTGAATCTTGAAAAGACCCCTACTTAATTCATAGACTGTGAGTGGCAGATGAGATCCGAAGTCTGTAATGCCATTTTGAAATACTGAGGATAAGGAAACAGGCAGTCTTTTTCCTTGCATTTCAGTAGGAATTGCAAACATTCCAGAACAATGATGAGTGAAGGACAACTGATGATGGGGAGCGTTGTTTTTTTTTTGTGGCTCAGAGGATGAGAAATACACTTTTTTCTATGTTAGTTCTGCAGATACTCTAGAACATAAATCTTAGGTGAGGCTGCTTCTCCCATAAGGGATTCTGGTTTCAGATATGTCCAGGTTTGTGGATGGAGTCTGTCAGGCCCCATTCTCCTGCTACAGTGCCTAAAGAAAGGTGCAGGGAACGTCTGCTACTTCAGCCTTAGCTTCTGTGCTGAGCAGGTTGAAGTGTTATCACGTCAGTCCCTGGAACGGGGACACTTTTTGGCAGCAGGGATTGATCCGGGAAGCTTTCCTACCTGGCCAGACTGAGAAAAGTACAGGACAAACAGCTTTACCCTGGGTAACTGTGCAGTGGAATAGGAAGCAAGCACTGCCCGTGCGCTGCAGTAAAATCTCTAATTTGATGTAATACTCCACACTTTAAATGTGCCAATATATAGCCTTTTGAACACTAGTTACTGGCATTCAAACTTCTGTTATAAGAACTCTCACTTCAACAATATTCTTTCCATCTCTCCTACACATTTGCTCTTGAGGAAGATTTGTGAAGAAGCAGAAGGCAAGGAAGGAGCACTGTAACAATTTTTTTTTTTTTTATCTGAGGGTAGACACAGAGCACTGTTTGTGGGTCCTTATGATTCTTTCATGTTTTCTGGGCAGCCAGAACTCAGTAGCACTTTATGCTGCATTCACAAGCAGGAAAGTGTGACAGCAGAGCTTTCTTACTACCGCTCAGCAATCTGTGGTGTTCTCTCCCAGTCCTCGTTTTGATTTCTGCATTACAAAGAGTGTCTAAAGTTCAAGCGTATTTATGTTTCTTGAGAAACTTGGTAAAAACAAAAAGCAGTTTGACTAGCGTTTCCGTTTTTCCCCTGTAGGCACTGGTTGGAGAGAAGGCTTGTTATCAGTCCATCAGCAGCTGTGGTGGTCAGATCTTTTACCTTGGAACCAAGGTAAATGTGGGGAGTTTTTAACAGAAATACAGTGCATTCACTGTTGATGGTAGCTCATCTTCTGGCGAAGGGCAATTTTTTATTCTCCGGAGATGGGAATCAAGGGTGGGTTCTTTGTGCACTTATATAATCTGATTAAAGAAATGTGCAATAATTGGGTTTTAGCTAAGGTATGGGCTAAGTAAGGTGTTCTCAGAGTTTCACAGTACATTGGTTGATGCTGCTTCAGGGTAGACTTAGAATTACTTTACTGACACCTTCTCTGTCCTAAATGTGCTAGTGAGTGAACAGAAGAAAATAAGGGGGCAGGGAAAAATAGACTCTATTGCATGGGATGATAAAATGAATATCCTGTTCACTTTTCCTGTCCTGTAAAACAAGCTGCCTGTGAAAAGGCAAGGAGAGGTGGCCTATAGGATGGCATGTGGAAGTAGGGGAAGAAGTGAGGGATGGTATCCTGGAGCAGATGGGTTGTAAGGCCATGCAAATGATGTTTTGTTAAATATAAATATGTATTCCTGCCTTGCCAATCTTGAAGGTTGCTTTGCTTAGCTTCATCTGTATCAGCATGCTCTGGTGGATCTGTGGCATACCAGAGGCTGCATGAGCATCTGTAAGTAAATAAATAATCTTCTTTTTTCCTTTTTCAGTCTGTTCATGTCATGACATTGAGGAGCTGGAGGGAGGTAGGTTGAGAGGAAAACTGTACAGCTTAGTAGATTTGAATTGCTTAAATATAGCTTGAGAGGAGGGAGGGAGGGCATTTGTGAAGCATGTTCTGAGCGCTGTGTTTGGGATCCCCGATTGCTATGCACCACCAGCACTGTGGGTACACTGCTTTCCCTGGTGGGATACTAAGGGAATCCCGCTTGCATAAACTTGCATGCTGAACGGAGACCTTGTTCTCCCAAGTAAGACATAATGCCTTGCCGTGTTTCAGCTTCTCTTAACATGGCAGAGTTAGTACAATGTATGACTTCAGAGGACTGCGTAAGTGTAAGCCTTCTGTCTGCCCAATAAGCATACAGGAGTGGAAGGAAATCTGGTTCGCTGTGTTTTCTCTCCAGCTACTGCACGAGCTACATCATAAAATCCATCAAAGACTACCTAGAAAGTTAATTGGATTTTAGATCACTGCTTCTGTTGGTAGATGATCTCTTTTTTTGAACGTCATTTCTCTGACAGATGAAACCCTGTAAGGTTCCACACTAAAGTTCTTAGAGATCTATTTATGTCTGTTTGTTCCTGTGTTGTTCTTTGCACTTGAGTTAAACAGCAGTTTTTCCTTTCTGGATCATCACTTTGCAGTATGTTTATTCAGTAAATGCATGTTCTCTCAGACTTTGTTTTGCAAGGCTAAGCAAAGTTCTTTCATCATCCTCCTGTAAGATTACCTTCCCTTTCCTTTCTTTTTTTCATAGTCACTGTTCTCTGCACCAGCTTGGTGCTCGGTTTCTTGAATGTAGATAAACGCTTTGACACATACTACTCTGGGGAGGGTCTTACCGATGCCATGCACAGTATCATCTGTTCTTCACTGTCTATACTAGATAGGTCATTCCTCACACATCCTTGTGTCTCATTCTGCTGTTCCTTTGGCTACATGGTGTCAGTGGCTTGTGGCACTCTGGAGAGTCCCCAGTAGCTCATGGCCAAACTTTGATTTCTGCTGTAAGATGCTTGTACTATTGGATTGTATCAGACTTCTATTACCCAGCTTTAGGAGTCATCCTACTGTTTCTGTCTCTCTGGTCTGCTGTCTCACATTACATGTTGACAGTTGGCCATCAGCAAACTTAAAATCATAGAATGTTTTGGGTTGGAAG
>KL263422.1:0-14169 GCA_000699545.1 Podiceps cristatus
GGGCCCACCTTTCCAGCCTGTCAAGATCATTTCTGTGATTGCTGCTTTACATTATTTTAAAATTGTGAAGAATAAAATAGTAAAATTCAGTAAGGTTTACTTTTTACTAAGCCTCCATTCCACTGACAGTGCAACATAAAAGCTATTTTACTGGACATACAAAACAAGACGGTGCAGTCCAGGAAAGACAACTACAATTTATTTCTCAGAGGAAAATATTTCTCTTACTCAACTAACAAAACAATAAAAATCTCCAGAAAAGGAAAGGAATCAAAGATCTCATACATACACATTCAGCACCATTTACTTAAATAGTGTAGTCATCATTTTGACCGCAAGTCATCTCTCAGCTTCATTCACATTTTATTAGTTAGAAGTGATAATTATTCATATGAAGTTAGTAAAAACTATACACTTGAAGTTCTCCCTAGGAGAGCATGACATACATATCTTTTCTTCTGTACAGACATTTCTCTAAAAATATCTCTATCCTCTAGAGAAATGTTTAAAATACACACACCCCACCCCACTCCAAAAAAAGAGGAAAAACATGTCATTATCCCGTGGACATCCATTTTCTCCTACTGAATCATGACATGCAAAAGGAATGTATAATTAGTAAAGACTATTTCAAAAAAGAAAAAAGAAGAAAAAAGTAACTGCTTTATATTTGATACCACGTGGCAATTAAAAGCTGTTGAATCGAGACAGCACTCATTACCTGAAAACTGCAAATGGTACTCTCAGAATGACATTGTAAATTAAGGCAATGAATGCTGCATAATTTAAACACTGCTATTCAAAGTGATCTAATGTGACATCATAATGAAAAAAGTTTAAAAAAATCCAATCACAGAAGCTTTTATGGTAACACACATGGAATTACTGAATTTCCTCAGCAAGACCTGTGGAATTATCAATAATTGTTGTCCTTTCCAAGCTTTTTTACAACTTCTTGTTGTATAGTACTGCTTTAAAGTCTTAACCAAAAATAGAGTTAGCCTTTGTCACTAATTAATTCAGAGGATATTTAGGGGATGCACTATATCTTTAATAGTTAACAGCATCTCAAGGCATGTTGCTTATGGTATTACCACTGCAACATTTTGTTTTAATAAGGGCTCTTGTGACTGGAACTAGATGCATATGTTCTCACTTTATGTCTGGCAGAGCTATCAGCTCATTACCATTCACTACCTCCTTAAATCATCCCCTTAGGTATAAAACCCAGCAGAATTATTTCCATTCAAAATTACAAGTAATATAAGGCATTGTTTTAGAAATCTGTGAGAGGGAAGGGGGAACTTGCCTTTAATCTATAATTACATCAAGGAGTGTGAATATGAACTATGGAACACTTTGAAGGAATGCTGTTTTATAGATGGTAATCCTTAGTTTTACTGGCTACAGAAAAGAACAATTCAACATTGCAGCAAAGGAGCAAGGTGGGGTCGGGGGTTAAACATGCAAAAGTTTCTTTTCTCTGGTACTCTGGACAACAATAACATTTGTTGTTTATTTACAACAAAAAAATTACATTACTTTCAATCCTTACATGTACAAAATAGGATTTCATATTAAGGTAAAGAGAATAGGTCACAAAACACAGCTTGAAAAACACACCTCACATGAAGTCTGCCAGTGCTTAAACATAATAATGAAATAGTCACCCTTACTTGCACAGATTAAGGAAAATACATTGCCTTTTGACAGATTTATCATTGATTGTTAGAAACATTATATGGTGCTCAACCCATTGAAGTATTCAGGCATTTAAGTATACGTTTGAAGTCTAACTGAAAGTGCTGAGATTATTCATGCATAGAAAATTAATCATGTGTTCAATGCACAGAGCTTTCGGGTTCTTCTGAAAAGAAATACTTAAAATATGCTAGGCACCTCACTGAACTTGGACTTCGGGACCCCAAACGAGATAGCATGCCTCTTGCACGTCTAAACAGCACTGAACGTTTTCCCAAATAATTAGTATTATAGTCCCGAATAATCAGTAATTAATTCAATCTACATAGTACTACTATTAAAAGGACTACAGACACAGGTCACACTTAAAATTCACCATTTTCCATGGCCTTTGTCAGCAGAGTCAGAGCATGGGGACTCCAATGAGTACTGAGAGCACAAAAGCGCTCCTAGGACTGACGGGAGCATCAGGTAAGGTGAACATGAGAGATGCCTGTCTGGGTACACACATGCTGCAGAGACGACACCACCACTAGTAACAGACAAAGGAGATCTATCAGCAGAGTTAGAGCCACATACTTATGACAGTATTTTTAAAGGCAAAGGTGGTATTTTACAATGATTTTACAGACTTATTCTAAGATTTGTACTGCCATTTCATACGATCATTGCTCTTGAAATGGGCATGTGCATCTCCACAAGATTTTCCTGCAAGGTGAGAGAGATGAATGAATAAAGAAAACGCATCACAGAAGGCATTAGGCTACCACGTGCTCGAGGAATGTGCGGATAGCTGAAGCTGCTATAACCTCTGCTTTCATTTTTAAGGTAAGATACAAATACACATGTACAGTGTAAACAAGTCTTTATTTTGATCCTTATTAATACTTACCAGATGCAAGATCAAGGAAATGCTCTCTGAGGCTACAGTTGGGGCCAAGTCTAAGAGATTGCCTGGAAAATCATATCCTTATGTTCATAAAACAAACGAGCTTGTGTGAACCTGTTCCTAGTAGCTGCAGAATTTAACTGCTGTGCAACTCTTGACCACTCATACTACAAACAAATTGAATGCTGTTCCACCTTTAATTTTCACCTTTAAAATAATATATAAATTTTGCTACAGCTATAAGTCAAAAATAACATAATTTAGCCTATTTATGGTGCATTACCATATTTATTAAGAGTAATGAAGTGACTAGTGTTTTCTGAATATTTATTTCACCTATTTCAGAAGTCAAACAGGCTTCTCCATGCAGTGAGCTAACACACCAAAATGATAGCAACAAAATCCCCACTACCCTCCAATGTTCAACCCTCTACTAATTTCTACACCAGTTCCATAAAACAGCATCGACTCACAGACTTAAACGTTTAACACAGTCATATGCTGAGGTTGCGCATAGAGCCAGAGACAGACGTGTTAGTACCCGCACTGAAATATGCAGTGTCCAAATATAAGAGATAACCAATGTCCTTGAGCCTCTGTAAATCTGAAACCATGGAAACATGGAGATCAATGCATTAGCAGCCTGACGTTTGTCATGTTGTAACATGAACTAAAGGGAGCAATTCTTCCCCCTTCAATTCTATCTGCATTTTATTTTATTTCTTAGCTACACCACTGCAGTTGTCCTATCCAAATAACTTTGAACTGTTCTATTTCAGTACAGATTTATCTTACACTTAACATACTTCACTGGATAATAAAGTAGAATTCTTAACTTCCATCAAAAAGAGAAAGTTATACATGGACTTATTAAGCAACTCCAGAAAATACCAGTACTGGAATGCAATGAACCATCTCTAGGTTAGCCAATGGGGGACAACATAAAGGAGTTTGGTAACTAACCACAGCTAAGACAAGCTCAAAGCCTGTCTGATTCTGTGTACATAACCCCAACATATAGCAAGGAAGTCAACAAAGTAAGAAACTTAGACAATAGTACTACCTTTGTGCAAACAACAAATTTTTTTTATTTTAGTATTTTTACCTGATAATTGCTTAATGGCCCACTTTATTTTACTTTCTATGTAAAGAATGATATCTGAATAATAGGAGGAAAACGTTAAAAATGGAGTACTACACATTCATGCTACTATTCCACAGGCTAAAGTTAAAAAATGGTTTTAACAAAATCTGAAAACAGAGATGCCAAGTTCTCATTTCAAAAAAGGGGCATCTAGGTGACAGTGATCTTGAAACACATACAGAATTACATACTAGCAAAAAAGTATATATTCACTAAATTCCTTCATCACACTTTTTTTCCACATGTGATTAAGGATTTTTAAAAATCTGACTTGCTAGCTGCAAAGTATACAGCCATTATACTTCTCTCTCTCAGCAGTGAGCCAATGTTCAAACTTAGCTTTAGCAGACACCCACCTGCTTGAGTGACTGGCATTCAAAATACCGTCTCAGCTGGAGTTTGCATAATAGTTTGCTTTACAGTACATTCCCTTTCCTCTCCCCACACACATATGAAACACATCATGGGGACAAATATAGAACAGCAGCTATAAGCCAGCTGAAACCAAAACATTTGCAGGTTAAGTCTTACCTGAACTTTCCACTTCACCATAATCACAGGGGTTTATGTGGTTCTAACTGTGTTCATTTTCAAATAAATGCTTTCTGAAAACAATCACGATGGTTTCTTAAATTACAAACAACAGATAACTGAGTTGCTGTTTATTGCAAAACAGTCTCCGGTCATCCCCTAATTCACTGTGTTTTCAAGAGGAATGAAAGGATTTTTTTTCTAATAAAGCGTAATTTTAACTAAATATAGAGAATTGCACACAAGATAAGTAGTGATCTAAGGTTGTTTTTATGAAATCAAATATCCTGAGTAGTCTTTCAATAGGATTCTATTTGTTCTCAAGAAGTTCTGCATCTATAATCTCCAGTCAATAACAGAATTGCATCTATAATCTCCAATCAAAAATAGAATTGCTAGCTTTGCCAGGTGAGGAGGTGAGCATTCTTCACCACTATGACAGCCCTATTTGCGCACAGCATCTATGAGCTACAAAAGCTGTTTCAGTACACAGCCTCTCAAGCAGTACTTCTCCAGAAGGGATCCACATTACACCTGGTAGGACTTTTGGGCCCACATGCTGAACTTGCATGAAAGATTCCTCATCAACATACTGTTATGGTGAGCCTGTTCTGATCATTCCTCCATCAGTTCTACCTTCAATTCAGACATTGCTCCTGTTGCATTATCAGCACTAATACATTAGCAACATTCACTTGACATGCAGTTGAGTGATTATGCAGCAGCATTTCATGCAAGCTGACTGACCTCTTGCACTGGAAAGATTATCCAGGACTCCCACTGCAGAAGACTGGCCACTGAATAGAAAACCAGTGCTTTCCAACTGTAGCCCTCTGACTTCTCAGCATGCCTGTTTACAATAGCAACTGGCAGCCAAAGTCTTGTTCTATGCAGGCTTGATGTTAGAAATTTCGTTTCAGGTTTGTAAAAGCAGATAAAATACCAGCAGGTCCGGATTTATGGGTGAAAATAGTAATAGCAGACCTAACTGTACAATTACTGAGGAATTTTGTGCCCACTGCACACATAGAATATTTTCCCAGAGAGTACAGTATGATGATTAATAGACTATTAATATACTAGTATCTTGGATGACCATTAAAAGGGAGAAAACAGTGGCCTAAGGGTAAAAACCTGACTGTACAGAAAAAAAAAAAAAAAAACAGGACTCTCACTTTTTCCTACACAATGTTGCTCCAGTAATGAACACATACACATTTATACCAAGTGTTGTTAATGGATGTCTGCATTTTCCTGACTTGTACAAAGATCCTAACAATTAAATATTTTGAGGAAAGAAGTTTTCACTTGAAGGAATAAATAATCAAAGGTAATTGTTTACATTTGAAGTGCATGTTTTGCCATAAAAAAAAAATTTCCTTCTCCCCATATTGGGAGAAGGATGAAAATACTCTAATCCATAGACAGATCAGAATGAAATCATGCTGTACCACTGAAACAAAAATGCTTTTCACAACTTCCAAAAATGCCAGAGACTGGGTTCCACAAAGCAAAGGTAAGCAAAAGAAAAAACATTCACTCTGAAAGGCACAAACATTTATTTCTAAATGGACAGCTAGGTAAGAGACTTTAAATGAACATCAATACAGAGATCCTAAATAGTCCCATAATCTCACAATTTAAGAGTAAATTTGGGAGATTCTGTAATAAATACAGATATGACATTTAAGTAATGTTAAACCTACCTGATTTGCAGATTATGTAAAAGAGTTAGGACGTCTGAACTATACTCCGAACACTGTTACAAATGCAAATACTCCCTGCAATCACATCCACTGTCAAGTACAAGTACACTGAAGGAAATCAGGCACTGTGGATGATTTTTTAAATCATAATCAGTATAACATTAGTCTGTGTAAGACATTGCCCAGCATACTAATGAAACATTCCTATTCTACAATATTTATTGCAAGAAGAAGGATGCATATACTAACAGCAATTTAGTAAGGTATTTAATGGCATTCTAAGTTAAATCTTTTTTCTCTTTAACCTTGTTTCCCAAGAAATGGTTATACATAACGCATTCCAGCATAAATTTCTCAGCCTTTCTAGTCAAAGGAGATTTATTTTTTCCTTCATTTATTTAGGAAAAGGTGCCCAGCAATCAGCCAGAAATATAATTTTGGTGTAACTGAAGTATCCAAGACTGCAGCAAGACTGCCACATCAGTCTTTATTCATAAAAATGATAGTCTCTTCACAGGTCCTTCAGGAGACCATCTCTTTCCAGAACAGTTCAAATCTAGACATTAGAAACTTTGCAAGCAACTTATGGGACATTTCTTGATCTTATACCTGTATTTTCAGGAAGGTAGCTGCCTCAAGTTCTTCAGGTTTGGCCTAGGAACTGCTCTTTATGGATCAAAAAACATTGATCCAGCTGCTAGTTTTTAGTCCCACTGTTGAATGTTTCTTTACCTGTTATTCTGCAAAGAACTGTTAACAGCAGTAGCTCAAAATCAACAATCCCCACCCCTTCTTCCAAAAAGCAGAATTTTATTTACAGGTGCCGAGACAGTGGGTTTTGGTGGCACCAAATGCTCTAGAGCCTCAGATCTCCTTCCAGAACCTCCGTTCTGCAACATTACTTTTCTTCCTTTAATCCACTCCCCCTCAACATATCCCAGATCAAATACTGAGGGCTTAGACATGCTATCACTCCTCACAACTTGTCTCCCTGTCCTACCCCAAGTTTCTTTTCTTTTTTCCCTAGCAGTATCTGATGCTCTTCCTCCCCGCCCCCGCCCCGATTTTAGTATCCTTTTTCCACCAAACACATTTACAGACTTGAGATACCCACTGCAACACTTTAAAAAGCTGCCACCACCACTGCCAACTTTGCTATCTTGCCTGACACCTGAGATACAACTATCATTTTTCTAAAGGTCACTGTTACAAGAAATCTGTGATGTATCATAATCTTATCTATCTTATGCAGGAAAGTACAAAAATATTGCTTATGACTATTTTACGGGAAAGTATAAAGATACTGTTACAGAAAGAACTGTTTCTATGTCACGAAACAGCTGTAGGCAGAAATAATTCCCAGTGAGCGGATGCAAGTGGCCGCAGAAAAATAGTTAATATAAAAGAAGTGGAAGTTCTCATTTTTCCTGTAATTTTAATATGCTGCTGTAGATTTATTTCATTTTTTTCCTTTTAAACCAGCCAAATTGTTTCAGCAGAGCCAATCATTTTTTAAAGAGTGAAGTAGGCTGCATGTTGCATTGGCATGAAGGTCTGAGGCAGAGTAAGGCAAGTTTAAGTGGCTTAAGACTTGGGAGGGGTTAGATGCAAGTTAGATATCTAGAATGCAATCTCTGTGCTCCATCAGCAGAATTTACTGCAATCTTTGAAGATGACAGTGCTGTTAACTGAAATCCAAGGCTAAGTTAATACAACAAGTTTCAGGCTGGAGAGCAAACATAGTCTGTCATGAGGGCAATAGTTGGGGCATAAGCAGCTGAAAAACAGTGCTTTGCCACAAGTATGAATTGTGAGAAATTATCACTGTGTGCCCTGATGTAGCTAACGGCAAGCCTCGTCCCCCTAGTTAAGAGACTCTGTGGCCTCATCAATCTTCCCTATGGCAGCCCTCTGCAATAACACATGCAGAGCCATGACCCAACCTGTTCCTTTTCACTTCTGTGCTTCCAAGGGAGTTCTTGGATTCACGGATAGATCACATAGCTTCTATCTCCAATAAATAGTACCAGAACAAGGCTTTAGCGCTGCCATCTATTTTACTCTCCTTGTGAGATATTCAACCACCATGAAAGCAACAGTGGAGAGTTTGGAAAAAATCTCACCTAAGAAACAGAAGAAATCCAATTCTAAGCTTTGACTGTAACACTGGGCAATACCAGCAAAAGCAGAATAACATAATAATAGGCAAAAACATTACTTAATGCCCAAGTTCAATCATAACTAGCCTGTACACAAACCAAAGCCTCAGCTACAGCCAAGGTATACAATTGCCCCAGTCCAGTGCATGGTTCCAGACAAGGAGCCCAGACACAACCTTTATCAGGAAGGCAACCCTAGGAGAGGCATTCCTAGGGAACACAAGCTGTATCTCACCTACAAGTTTTCTGTAGCTCTGAAAGTTAGTTGACTAAATATTACAATCCAATTGAATAGTATCACCTTTATCACAAAACAGACTAGTCTTGAAAAGAAGTATTTAATTAGAAAATACTTATTGACCATTTGACTTGGAACCATATTTTTACTGCTTTTTGGATCTCATTAGCTGGGCACAAAACAAAACGTAATCCAGCCTAGCATACACCAAACGCATGTCATTGTCAGATCTATGAATGCAATTTAACAAAATTGAGACAGCACATACCAGGGATAAGCAAAGCAAAGAACAACCTACAGCTATGAATTCCTGCACAGAATATCTGCGGTCATTGTTGACTGGTCTCTGTGTTCATGAAGGAGAGAAGATGGAGTGTCAACACCTGCAAGATCTTGGCTTATAACACACCAGTGTTCATAGTGTTGCACCAAGGAGCTGTTCTCTCTTTCTGACAAATTTCTGTCCTTTATCCTCCTTTGGTCTGCAGTGTTGCAATGGCACATTCTTTCTATCAGAAAGCGATGTCCACAACCCCGCTGTAAACACTATTTAATTGCACAGGGGCTGTCTGTTTTAAATTTACAACTGAATTCCAGCAACTTACTCCTGTCCACCTACAGCTCTTTTCTAACCTGACCTTGAGGTAAAATTTCAAAGCCAGGAAAGTACGAAAGTAACAAAAAACTCTTTCACAGTTTACATCTATGAAGTGTTATTTTACATTTAGACTTTAAAATATTGAGCTTAGGACTTATGCACAAGAATTCGATTTAAGAGTTATGCTTCTGAAATACAATTAAAGTCTGAAAAGATACTACAAAGATTTTTTTTTTCTTTTCCCTTTTTTTTTTTTTGATAACTGCTTAAGAGATAAAATAAACATTTTATACTTCTGGGCTGCTCAGCCATAGAAAAATAAGATACGTTTACAGTCACATGAAAATCTTCTCACACTACCATGTCTTTGTGAGATTTCATATGGGAATCATTTGTTATATTTTGAGCCTTTATTTTTAGGAAAAATAGTCAATTTTTCTAAAATTTATGAAAACAGAAGCTTCAGTTCTGAAGTGTGTCTGTGGAAGTAGGGATAGGGGAAGGGAGATAATTCACAAACTTCTGGTTCATGCCTGCCCTCAGAATTAAGAGGTTGGAGTATATTACCACATTTTTATTTTATTCAAGTGAAAACAAAAAATAGGGTGTAAACATGGTAAGTCATTTGCTTTTGCATATAAACAGAAGCCTTGATCCTGAAAACAAACAGTACCCTAGCATCAATTAAAGGTGGCTGAGAGATGGACAGTGTAGAATTAGTGACCAGTCATAGTCCGTTGCAGGATGCTCACATCAAGGCTCTGCACGCTGTATTTGTGACTTCCTGAACTTCTTCCCCAATTCCCTACAGGCTCAAACTGGAATGACAAAAAAGAGTTCAAGCAGCAGGGTATAAAAATGTGCACTGATACCATTAACCCAGTCATTTTCTTAATCATCTAACAGACAATTTTCTGTAACTATTTTAATTCTAGATTTCATTTTCTACAGCGTTACCATAACTTTAAAGTTTCACATCTCTGATCTGCAAGCCTCCTACTCCGTGGTCTGTGGAAAAGCAGGTCCTTGCACTGCTGAGCTGTACCATCAGGTAGCAGGAGGTTCATGTGCAGCCAGTGCTTCCCCCCACCCAAAAAACCAACACGGGGTCTAAACTGCGAGCAGATTCAGTGCCCTGTACAGGCACTGTGGCATACTGCAGACTTACCCAGGCTGGGTATAATGTAGTCACAGCAAAGCTAATGGGGAGTCTTTGGAGAGCCCCAGAGTCCTGGACCCCTAAGCACACACTGACACCTCTGTCTGAAGATGCAGAAGTGAGTATTTTAAATGAATTTGACTAGTCCCATAGAACTTGA
Organism: Podiceps cristatus; assembly: GCA_000699545.1. Taxonomy (NCBI): domain Eukaryota; kingdom Metazoa; phylum Chordata; class Aves; order Podicipediformes; family Podicipedidae; genus Podiceps; species Podiceps cristatus. The sequence goes on from KL263422.1 coordinate 10,286, forward strand.
GTTACCAAAAAAGGAAAATATTAAACCAATCTATCCCAGGGCTTGAAAGGCTAGGTCCAATAAGTAAAACGGAGCACAGACAATGAATAGCAAAGGATACAGAAGATACCAGCAATATTAATTTCTTTATAATAAATAGCTTTATCAACCTCTTTCATCATACCATCTCTCCCAGATGAAATTTTGACAAAGGAAAGCAAATCAAAGAATAGTCTTAATTGGTGATGTAACTACATGATTGATGACTTATTTAAAACAAATGTCTATTCTGATGAAAGAAAATCTCATTAATTTGAAAAGCTGCCTTATTCTACTTGATTACTCTATTTAATAGGAAGGTAAATTAAATAATATACCATATAAAACCCATTTATCTTACAATTTTTACGTGAAAAAATATCTTTTCTTATAGGCTGCTGCTGAGTAAACATCTAATAATAAAACAGCTACACAGTAGTTTCAGTTAAAAATCAGTAGCAGCGTCTTTTGCAACATAAAGGATAAAAATATATTTTGCATATCAAAGGAACCTTTACAGTAAAGTACACAAGTATTAAAATGCTGGCCAGGATTACAACCTTGCTAGTCGTAAGAGATACACCGGCAGACTCACCTCACACAGAGACAATTGCATTTTATCACTGCAGCATACCTAACAAACACCCTAATGCAAGAAGCAACATCAGTGATTTCCCTTGAACAGTGGCTTTTCACACATATGAATATGCTTGTAGGAAGGCTTTTGCCACTGTAGCTAGTATTTCAGAGGGAAAGGGAAATTGCACCCTTAATGATGTTACCACCACAAAAGTTTCAGTTAAGTGCAAAGCAGGCTGGGGAGTTAAAAAAGGTCAAGCCAGTTAGAGGTCAAGTTCCTTGAAAGAACAGGGTTCTGAAGTTTAATTATTTTCAGGGAGAACTCTGCTAATAGGTCAATAGCATAAGTTTCAGAGCTAACACCACTCATGGAAAGAAATCACTTCCAAGGCTGAAGTGGCTATGGACCACTGAACAACAAGATCAAACAAAAGTAACCCTAGAAGTCAAGACATATTTTTAAGCTCACCATTTAGAAACTTTTAAAAAATGGTACTTGCATGGCTGATAAGTAAAGCGGCCTAATGAGTTTCACTCTCAAAAGCTGTTGAAATACACAACAAAAATACAATGCTTTACAAAAGAATATACAAATGTCTGAAGAAAGATTTCCAGTAATACTAATCTAAAAATTCGACCTCATTCCACTGGCAGAATGACTAGAGCTCCCTCTGCCCCTTCAAATCAGTATTGTAATGGGCTGGGCAAGGTATCTGGATTATAAAATATCCACCGATTCACACTTTTCTCACACAAACTGATGTTGGGCCTCATCTCCGTTGTACTTAAACCGCTCCTTACAGCCTCCAAAGCCTAGAATCCTTTGCAGTGTTTCAAAGACGCCTAACAATCTGGTATAAAGAAATACAAATTCTGCCCAAATAAACTTAACTGTTACAGTGCATAAGAACACAGAGCTTAGCCTTTCTTCCACCACAAAAGTTAACAAACTTCTTCATATGGTTCTAAAGCTTGGATAGATCTAAAGCAAGGCCTGCAGTGACAGGACAAGAGGTAATGGTTTTAAACTGAAAGAGAGGAAATATAGACTACATATTGGGAAGAAATTATTTACAGTGTGGGTGGTGAAGCACTGGAACAGGTTGCCCAAAGAAGTGGTAGAAGCCCCATCCCTGGAAAGGATGCCAAGGCCAGGCTGGATGGGGCTCTGAGCAACCTGATCTTGTTGCACATGTCCCTGCTCATGGCAGGGGGGGTTGAGGTAGATGGGCTTTAGAGGTCCCTTCCAGCCCAGATTATTCTATGGTTCTATGATTCTTAAGATCATATAAAAATTGTTTGGATGTTTTTATAAATAGTTCTGACTGGGCAATTCAAGACTCAAAGAATTTTACTTTGAACAGTTTAATCAGAGCAGTAAGCTGGACTCTCCAGCTCTGGTAACCAAAGGAACTAAAACTGAAACCAAGCTGTCATTAAGAACGTACATTACAAAGAATCAGTGCATTTCCCAATATTCTCACTATTTTGAAATTGGATATATTACACAGCACTACAGCTGTTCTACATACTCAAACCTGGAAATTGTAAGAGCTTTCAGCTTACTAATTATTTTAAAAGACTGAATGTGTGTAACAATGTCCAGCACAATGGAGTACACTCTGGAAAAAGGGGCATGCTGTTCAGTTGCAATTTACGAGTTCACCTATTAACACAAGAATTAAAAATGAGGAGGAAGACAGGAAAAAAAGCAACTGGAATCAGCAGTTTTATCTGAAGATGGACTTCGGACCCATCCACATAGATTGGTTAACTGCTAACAAAACTTATGTCAATTAGGAAGCAAGAAACAATTACAGTGTTGTAACTTCTGTGATCTTCTATGGAACACAGGACCACGTGGGCACCTTCACGTAGTGTGCACACAAACTTTTCCTTTCAACAGGGAAGGTGAAAAACTGAAAAAGGGGAAATGGACTTTGAAAGTACTCTGAGAGAACGCATTCCATCCACTTGCTCCTCAGTAAGTGGTAAGAATTGTATTGCTCTTGTAGATACAGTTAAAAAAAAAAAAAAAAAAAAAAAAGATTTGAAGTTGGAGTCAGTCCTCAGCTGAATTTTCATTTCTCACCAACATCTCTTCCACATATGAATAAATTAGCAAGTCCTTACAAAATACTAATGAAAACCCCCTTACTTCCTCCACTTTCATAATCACAGGAGATATATTAATAACTTTTTATTCCAACTGAGTAGAGCTCCCAATCTGCAGCTTCACAGCCCTTACCTCCAGTCACAAGCTACTATTTGTGTATTCAGATCAGAAATCTGATTGCCATCTGTATGAACTGATTAGTTAGTGATCAAATAAGATACAAAACATATTCAAGTATGCAAATCAACTTTGCCCAAATACTGAAGACTCAATTAAGCATGGCCACCTGAAATGTGTCCTTTATGTTCTATGATGAACAGAAACTAGGAAGAGTAATGTATATAATTTCCCCAGCAGATAGCTCTAGTAGCCTTCTACCGAGATAGCACCATTTCATATGGGACTGTAGCAATTTAATGATTTTACTGAAAAAAGGAGAAAAATACTTTCCAACAAAACATTTTTGTTATAAAATAGGAAATAAAGCTATATTTCCATTATGCAAATATCTAACGATAGCTATACTGACACATGAGCATGTGCAGCCAGTTACTAAGGTGCAATTCTCCACCTGGGACAATAGCTTATTCATCCTGTACACTTAACTTGATTTAATGGAACTCAGAACATACTATAACATCTCATAAGTAAACTTTAGGAAGCCAGGCTCTCAGACTGTTTGTGAAAATTTTAAGGCTTCTGTCTAGAATTTATTTATTTAGTTTTATTATTGCCTAAAAGAAACATGATTTAAATTGAATTCCACGTGTGTGGGACAAGGCATGTGGTCCTTTATAAAAAGGACAATATTTGTCTACAATTAAAAAGGTTAGAGTTGTTAAAAACAATAGAAAAATCACTTACATAAGCTTGTTCTCTGATGATTTGTTAAAAGCTATACAGGTTCTACTCAGTTTCTCAAACTATCATCATCTAAGCTCTTTCTGAAAAATAAAGTGAGCAACGTAACCAGCATCTCTCAGATAGGGTTCATTTCTTCATTAGTCCTCTCCCCTGGGAAAAACACATTCAGTCAAACTTAATGACACTTCATCTCTTTGTGACAGTGTACAATAGTACATTTTATTTGCCTGGCTTGATAGAGCCCTAGCCTATGGCCCTGACGATAATGCTGAGAGAGAAATCAGAGATATTATAACTGCTCTAGGGA
>KL263423.1:0-22290 GCA_000699545.1 Podiceps cristatus
AGTTACTTGGATTGGCACTTTACTCATTTCAGGTTAAAGGCATTGCATGTTTTGGGGCAAATCGACCCACAGAAGGCAGGTGTCAGGCTGCTGGCAGAGCCCAAAAGATGAAGCTGTACTAGAGCCAACATCCAGTACCCCCAAAAAAATTCTAGCTTGTGGTTTCTGTCAAAAAGCTGTATTTAACTCTCTGGAGAATATGTACCAGGAAACTTGAGCGCAAAAGCAGGCCAGGACTAGGGCATCTCTCTGACCAGACCCCACCTGTAGCTCGCTCACCTTCTCTCTTGCTTCCAGACTCCCCTCCATGGCAGTACTGGGACGGGAATATTCTTTGGCATCTGCCTGGTTACTGGAATTGCAGCTTTTATCGGATATTCTTACTGCAGGTTCAGGAAGACAAACACAGGCTTCCAGCACTTCAAGGTAGGTGGCAGACAGGAACACGAAGCAGGGGAACAGCACTACCCCAGACCCACCGCACCTCCCAAACTCATAGCCTCCAATTTCTCCTTGCATTTTAATAAGCTGGAAACATTCCCAATCGCTTCCCACTTGAACCATTCAGTGAAGGCTCATACAGTTGTCTTGGGCACGAGCTTACATTTGCCTACTGTTCCCCCAGACCTCTCCTGTCAGGGTGCCCGACGGGCTTCTGCTCTCAGAGACACTTCCAACACCAAAGACTGGCCAAAAGCTTATTTAACTGCACAGCCAGTGCAGAAGTCTTTGCCTCCCCAGAAAGCTCACCCTTAGGGAAGCAGGTAATTGCAGCTACTGAAAGGGCACCTGTTCTCTTCCCCCACCTCCGTGGCATTGCTTAATTTTGTTGCTCTGGAGGTTGAAATGTTTGATAGGAAAAAGGCCAGATTCAAGGGACAAGCAAATTGAAATGACTGTCAGGACTGAAAAAGTGCAAATTTTTATATTGATGTGCTCTTATGCTTGCTTTCTCTTAACAAACATTGCTAGCCTCACGTAGTATCATGATGATGCAAAACCAGCCAGCAACAGCCAAGCTACTCAGCAAAGGAGGGATGACAGCAAAGTGTTACAAAATACACAAAAATCAATCCAAAAGAAAGTCTACCTAGAAGTAACCAGAAATCCCTTCCTATTCTAGACCCTGCATAATGTGAATTATCTTCTAGAGACAAAAAAAAAAAAACCACAAAAAAAACCAAAAAAAAACCCCAAAAAAAAAACAAAAAAAAAAAACAAACACACACAGGAGCCATGAGCCAGGGGAAACATTTGATTTTTGATATAGTGGCCACAACCGCGCTCAGGCACAACCAGGCACAATGTCACGGCAACACCTCCTCTCCTGATCTTTGCCAAGCCTTAAAAATAATGAGAGGAAAAAAAGATACCAGTGTTACACAGCTGAGCGAAGGCAACAACCCAGAACATAGTTCATGCCTGGAGACACTGATTCAGATGATAAATCCCATTCAGTCACCACACTGCTCCAGTTGGTAGTGAAGCTTAAGCGCCCCACTTAATGCAGTGTAGGAGGAGGATGGATTTTAAGCAGGTTTGTGTGATTTTGTGTAGTCAAAAGATGACACTGACGCAACATCACTGGACAAGTCACAGCCTTCAAATATCACCAACCCCTCATACGAAAGTTCTTCAGCACTGACTCCACCAGAACCTACTTATGATCTTTTCTCAGTAAGTGTTCATTTTGATTTGAGATTGAGACAACTAAAATGATGGCAAGAGGGGATGACTTTATGAAAGGAAAATGTCCAGTTGGAAAAAAAAAAGAAAAATTAATTTGGAAAAACACCATTCAAGTTCCTGGCTTTCCTGGCTCTCCTATCTTACCACTGCTAGAAATTTGGTCTGTGGTCTACAGCTGTATCGCAAGTCTACCTTCAAGGACAGCTGAATTAAATTGAACTTCAAATGCTACTGGATGACAGTGACATGTCTATAGGAACTTAAAAAGCCCTCCAATTCTGTCTTCCCTTCTCTTTGCTGCAAACGCAGCTGAGTGCCGTGCCAGCACTCTGCAGAGAATCTGAAATGCAATGGGAAGGGGGCTGGGAAACAAGGGAAGAGAACATATTGACTAAAGCCAGCATATCTGAGTAGCCTCGATGGTCCAATTTAGCAAGACCCTTGTGCACATGCAGAGTCTAAAATGAAAATAAGCCTTTTTGCATCCAGTAAAGAGACTTGTTTGGTGCAAAAATGTCAGGTGCAAGCTCTGCCATCCGTATAGACAAATTTGCCAAAAAGTGACTTTTATTTCTTAATGCGATGTTCAAGTCTGATTTTCTTTTTTCTCTATTTTATAGGATTCGGATGATCAACAGCTTGTGATGAGTGGTCCTCATGATCAGGATTAAAGATTGAATTTGGCATTAGTCAATTATAAAACACATTTCTACTTACATTTAATGTGAAAAAAATAAAACCAAACCAGCATCTACACATTTCAGGGAATAAAACCTTGTTACAAATTAAAACCCACGAGAGCACAGCTTTGTTTAAGATGCAGCCTATAGAGTTCACAGTTACCAACCTCAGAAGCAATGGCTGTATCTGAGCAATATCAACTAAGAGTGCCAAATGCAAAACGGAGTCTCAACTAACCTATGCAGAAGCAAACAGACCCTTCTTTGCGAAAAGCATGACTTTCACTAGCCTGCTATTTAACTGCTTTTATTCTTGGGCACCGACTTTAAAATGGCCCCAAACACACTGCTAACTTGACAAATATCCTAGATTTGCTAGTACTCCAGCTCTATGCTTTCACTTTAGCTCAGTTACAACTACAGCTGACAAGTGTGAAGCAAAACAGGTGTTAAACCTGTATTTTTAAACTGAGATTTTTTGCATAACTTTCCTGTAAGAATTTCAGCAGCAGGAAACACAACCATCCTGTCCGCCCCACTTGCCTCCTCTGGCTTTTCTGTCTTACCTCCAACTTCACTGTGTTTTGTTTACATCTCGCCTCACTGTACAAAGAGAAATAGTAACTGTAGCAGCTTTAGCAAGAAATATAGGTGATATGAGGGTATTAAAATAGTAATCAATTTTTATGTGAGCCGTGTTTGTGAAAAGCGGACAATGAAATGATGCAGTTGCCGTCTCATGTCCACATTCAGGTGTTTGGGTCTGTGAGGAGCAGAAGCTACCTGCTGGTTCTCGTACTGTATTTTTACCAAGCACATTAGCATTGCCCTTCAACCGATGCACAGCAGTAACAGCTGTTATTTTCACCGTACGATTAGAAGTGAACCGAACTTGAGTTTGATACGCTTTCTTTTCCTTCCCTCAAAACATTAGTATCATAGGAAACTGTTTGACGACTATAGAAACCACAAAACAGCAAGAAAAGGACCATTTTCTTGCTGGCAGCAGTAACATACCCCTATGATGTGCTTCCCGGTGTCTACCACACCTGGATAGCAGGAGAGAAGGTGTCACTGCAGGAAAGCGTTAGTTACCTCTGAGAGCATCCCCAGGACCCTACACATGCCTCCGTGTTTTTACCTATAAGGTATTAAAAAATTTTGAAAACACACACACACGTAAACACGCATAGGGACCAGAAAATAAAGTCCAAGCATTTATTTTTATAATAATCATTAAAGATTTTTATCACCAAAAAAATTTCCACAGTTCATTAAACTCTTCTATTACTGATAGACTATTCTTTTCCATTTTTGACAGAACAGAAAAAAAATTCCTTCTTGCTTTGCTGCCCAAATGAACTACACTCCCAAAATGAATATAGAGAGACACTGCCCTTTAAACACGCTCAAAAATTTCTTTGAAGTCAGCAACATAACAAGGTTAAAATAAGTAACGCAGAGTGCCAAGGTGTACAGCTCAAGTTCTCTCAAATCATTACAAAAATGCAAGACATTTTTAAAAATTAAAGAGCAGCATTCTACCACTGAAAAATAAATAATACACTTTAAAATTCTCTCTTAAATTCATATTATATATAGTTACATTGTCTTAAAGGAACATAATCCTCCCACAGTGATTTTGTTTTCATGCAATGTTGTTTACTTCAGTAAGTCATGCAATATAAACAAGATTTTACTTCAGCTGTCTGATGTAACATAGATTCATACAGAAGTTTGATTGGTAAGTTAAGAGAAGGGAAGGAGGAAAGGAGGAAATCATCTTGAAACAAAACGTCTATTATGTGGATAACATCATTCAACTCAATTAAACTGTTCCTGCTTAACACAGGAAAATTAGGAGAACGAACTGACTCCTAGCCAGCTTTAAAAGAAGAAACATCACAGAGTTATAACCAGCAAAATATTATCAAATTCAATAATGCAGAACTGTGTAACATTTTTATTTGCTGGTAGTAAGATGAAGAACGTACACTGGTTTGGGGTTTGTTTTTTAAACAGTGCACTGAAATCTCTGGAGCATGAGAGGTGCTACGCACACGTAACACCAAGCTCGGCTCTAGCTGAGCATTAGGATAAAGAACTGAAGGCAAATTGGGGATATCTCCATCCCCACACTTCACCACCAAGTTATGCTAAATATTTCTCGCACAGCCCCACCAACAAGTCTCCTGATAAAGCCAAACTAGCTTCCAGCAAAACAAGCTGGACTGCCAGATGAATTTACTAATTTCAAGTATATTCATCTGTTTAAAAACACACACACTCTCTTCAGGAGTGTTGCACATAAAGCTTGAAACTGGAGCACAAAAAAGCCATGAACATAAAATCTCTAACCACCTCCGAGGACTTCAGACTGATTTCAAGCATACAGGGAAACTGCTTATGAAATTGTGCAGGCAAGATTAGAATACATTCTTTACTTTGCAAACAAGCTTTTACAAATACAAAAGACACTGCATATGAAATTCAATATAGGTACTTGCACATAATACAGACAGGTTAAAAAACCAAACAAAACACCAAAACCAACCAACCAAAAAACCAAACAAAAACCAACACAACCAAACCTCACCAAACAAGAAAACTTTTGGTCACCAAAAGTTTGTTTACCTGACAATTGTAGCAGGAAGCAAGTGATATCTTAAAATAAAGTTAAGAATACCAAATGCTATACATTTTGTTAATTGTATGTTTTTAAAAACAGAGCCTTTAATAACTGAAATTTGAAAAACATTAATCATATTATGCCTTCTAAAATGGCTGGGGTGGGAAGCACCAGTTAAAAAGCAGGTTTCCTTTGGATGCAGAGAAAGGAAAGCATCCTTATTTAAAAATAACTATATAGCAGTTCTATAAAGTGCCTGTTTGAGGAAACACAACAGGTGTTTTCCTTGTGCAAAATTGATATTTTTCAGCTCAAATCTTTGGAACATACATGCTACCCAGAGTTTGTGTTCATGCATTACCTGCAATTTCAGTAATTCAATAAAACTTCTAATCTGCGCCGCCAAGATTATTTTGCTTGATGCAAACTGTCCACCACCCGCAATTCAGCTTTGAGGGCTTCAGCTAAAAAAAAAAATTATCAGAAAACTCTGGTTTTCATTTCTCATTTCTTAATGTTTCTTTCAACTCATTTGCCCGTTGTGCGTGTTTACTTTTGACTGTAGAAGTCCATATGAAGGCTATATGAAATGCATTCTCTCCCAGGGAACAGCAAAACCACACTGCATACCACTCACTGTAAGACACTGTTGAAATTTTAAAAAGCAGCATTTAGGATCAATCTAAAGCCTGACAGAAATCTGTCTCCACTTAAAATGCAAGACCTCTTGAAATGGCTTTTTTATCAGAGAGTGAGTATTGAAAGTGTTTTGGAACTTAAAAAGAAAGGTGTCTAGAAGTTAACCAAAGGAAGCCGAAGCAGCCCAGGTTACGGTCACTTTCAGTTTTAGGCTCAGGCCCACCTACAGCCAAGCACAGCCGTCACAGGAACAGAAACTGCGGAGACAGGAGAGAAAGCCCATCAGCCTGAGCCCGCCGGTACTGTAACCCCTGCCAGGCAGGGGAGCCACACTAACCCCGCAGCCGTTAGCGTGCTCACAGCTAAGGCTCCAGTTGCGGCAGCAAGTTAAAACGCATGCACCATCCGTCTCAGGCTCACACTACACTGACTACTGCGTATCACTGGGTTACTAATACTGGGTTTAAGCTTTTTGCTGCCAAGATCCATTGCAGGCTCCAGCTGGAGTTCTGATCAGGGCCAGAGCAGAGTACAGGTACTTGTTTGTAAACCACAGGCTGCAGATTGAAATTTCCAAGGAACAAACAGAAAACGACCACCCCACAGCACCACCAGCCTTCCCCCTCAAATTTGTCCTCCCTCCCAGCCTACTACTATTTTGGCAGTCCATCATCTCTTCTGCGTCTAAGAGGAGCTTGCACATCTCCGAGCAGGAAAGCTTATGAGAACAAGTATGAATTACATCTAAATTGAGATATCGGATTTAAGCGACTTAAATAAAATACACATACATTCAAAAAAAAAATAATGCGCATTTTGGAGAGAAGCTGCCAAGTGCTTATTTGATCTGAACTGTCTCTTGTAGGAAAGGTATTCTGAATGTACCAGTGCACAGCTGGTCTGACCAGCCAGGAAGTTCATGCTGCAAAGGAGTCCTTCTTGGATAAAACGTGTAATCAGGCTCGTAGTTCAAGAGACAACTCAACGATGCCATGTAGATATCCGCAAATCTAGAGAGACGTCTTAGGAAGTAAGTTGGATTCTCATCAGTTCTGAATAAGCTTCCAAATTGTGCATTGAAGAAATTCCTGTTCATCTCCCTGTTCCCCCCAAAGAAAGAAAACAAAGAGAATGAACATACCTGCACACATCTAACAGGTAGCAACCTGAAGCAAGCAGTTCCTACGATCTGTCCTATGCATTATTCTCTTGCCATTGCACTTCAAACCATTTAAATGCATCACATGAGAAATTTTTACACTTCTTGCACATATGTAGCCCACATCTTGCAGTCACAGTAGTGAGCAGAAGAGATTGACACTTCTCCCACTAAAACCAGTGACAAGTTCCTTCTGACTTCAGAAACAAGACATCTCAAACCTTCCTTTCTACAGAAAGGCCTTCCCAGACATCTAAATCCTAATAACATCCACTTGTCCTGAAGATAAAACTTTTTTAAAAAAGCACAAAGATTTGCCATAATGTACACAAAAAGCTTAAACACATCTTGGAATTAATTTCTGTTATTAGTCACTGCCAATTATCATTCCCATTTCATTTTCTTCTGCATTTCTGGGGAAGGCTGCTCATGGTGCAGCTGTTGGCCTTGCCAACTGTGCACGTCACACACCCTACATTTAGGGATTGTTCCTTCGTAACAGTAGATTTTTAGGAGTTTTAGCCCAATTACCTATCTTTGTGATGAGCGCACGGCTAAATCCAGTCTGGTGCAGAGTCCAGTTTCTGCATATACTGAAATTTATTGTATGTAATCTGAAGAAATCATCTAAAAAAACCCGAAGTAGTAACCTAAGTCTTGATACAGAAACACCCTTTTAAATCATGCAGAAGTAAAGCTGTGTAATTGATAGCTGGGGTGACAGCTGAACACAGAGGGACAGAAGAACCAAGATAAGAAAGAAAAGTATTTGATCTGAGGTTACCCTTTCATGCAGAAAACTGACATCTGTTCCAAAGAAGGGGGACAATGAAAAGGGGTTCATATGCACAGAGGGTCAGAAGGGAGAAGAGCTGCACGAGAGATGAATAGAATATTGCTTTACACAGATATTTTTAGAAGGACTGTCATTACCAGGGAATATAAATTAGGGATGGAGAGAAATTCTGAAGAAACCTGTGGAGCACGTTACAAAGAACACTTGGCTACCATGAAGCATATTGCAAATCCTTCATCCCTCACGTCTTACCTCATTTCCTTCCTTTCCTTCTTCCATTCTTCTAAAATCATTTGTGAATCAGGATCACGATGAACCTGGAATGTAAAGAATGGATGACAGGTAACTAAGCATGCCCTCAGTAAATGAGCCTTTCCATTAATAAACCCTTATCAGCTAACAGGACAAGGGCAGTGCTTCAGAGATCAGTATACAGAAGCTATCCACGTGCATTTTAAAGAACCAAAAGCAGGAATCAATCCAGGCTGATCAGCAGAGGAAGATTTTGAGAAAACTCTTTATTAACTAGCTACACAAATAACTGCATTTATTTATCTACAGTCAAACTGGTGAATTTTAATGAGACAGAAAGCTTTTGCAATGTCAATGTCCAGCCTTTAGAAACTTGGCTGGATCCCTTCTGCTATACAGAGCCGATTACACACACACAGAACAAACCTGCATGTGTTCCAGTAATCCTGTCAAGGTTTGCAGCCAGGTCATGGTTTGAATGTACTTCTCTGTGTTCATGATTTTAATCTCTGATCGTAACTCTGGAATAATTGCACCAGTGCGCCAGCCGTGCTTCAGGGTCAAATCCTATTTACCAAGAATTACAAAATACAAGTATTAGTCTTAAAAAGAACTGCTTAAACGAACTGAAGAATTTGACTATTGTTTATCCCAAAGGGGCACTAATTTAATTGCTTCTTATGTATAAGCAGAAAAATTAAATAGTGGGTCTTAACTGTGCCAATAGGCAATAGATTATAGCTTCAGAGTAAGCTTCAAATCCTACATTTTTAAAGAGAGATATAAAGAACACATAAGCACTTGCAAATAATCACTAATTCACACGGTTTAAAACAAACAGTAGGAAATGCCTCTTGTACATGAGACCTCTGCTGCTGTCAGAAGTATCTGGAGGAAACCGTGCGCTGGGTTTATGGTATTTACTTGTACACTCAGCTGACAGAAGGGTCCTATCGGTACCCTCAGCTATTAAAGCTCCTCCTGACAAGTACAGGACGAGGCAGCTACCAACCTGTGCTCTCTCCTCCACTGTGCCAGAGAAGAACCGACCTGTCTCCTCCTTCCTTTGGCCCTCAGCCTTCTGAAGCACCCAAACTTGCTTTTCTTTTTAGAAGCAGATTGGGGCAAAAATGGTAACATCTGCTGCTGAAACACGCTGCCACAACTTGACACTGGAAAGTCATATCCAGACATTCAAATGCAATCAATTACAAAAGAGTGAAGTGTTAGCCACTTACTCTAAAGTAACAGTTAACAGTGCATTTGTTCATAAGATAGTAAGATACTGCCTGGACAGTGGGGCAACAAACCATAGCAAGATCTCAGGAAGAATGAAAGTCTACCACTAGGGACAGGAAGATTGCCTCCTGCCATTTGGAACGGAAGTTCATTCAGCTCTTATTACACTTGGTAGTAAACGGCATCCAAATCAGCCACATCCTTTAAGTTGGGGCATCTGTGTTTACTCTCTGTAACATCAGACACAAGCAGTACCTGGATCAGGAATACAAACTCATGTTCCTGAGCTCAGTTTATAAACAAGTTAAATGCTACAAGGCCGGTGGAAAATACGGTTGGCTTTTACAGCATCAGTTTTCTTCACTGCAAGAAAAGCAAGATGGCTTAACTGCCAACTCAAACCTTGTCGTATTTAGAAGTCTCAAATGAAAGCGTGTTATACTGAATAACTGGGAAGACAGGGAGAAGCCTCATCTTTTATCCTATTTTGTGAAAGTAAACTACTTACTGCCAAGTCACTGTAAATGTGGTCACCAAAGTAGAGAACCTTAGAGCCCCTCCAGCCAGTAAGCTTCAGAAATTCGTACAAGTTACCCTGCAGAAACAACACGTACATTGTAGTGGCATGCAACTTGCACCTTCACAGGCATGAAAAAGGAATTTAGCGCACCCCTAAAAATATTTTCATGTCAAGAATCTTGTCCTCAGCTTATATATTATGAATCCCAAATTTTACAAACCATTTCAGTAATACTATCACTTCAAGAGGCACGTAAACTGCAGACATACAATACCAACAAAGAATTCATACCACTTCAATCATTAAAATAACTCTTAAACATATCTACATTTTGTAAGCCTTTATGATATCTAAAGTAGCTTGGGATTCTAGCAAATAGGTATTAGATTTGAACTGAGTTTAATGAAAGCATACCTGTTTGTAAATCTGACCTTTCTGCAGCTTGTGAATTTTGTCCCAAAGCAACACTCCCCTTTCATTCACCTTCCGAAATGGTCTAGAATAGAATTATATTCAATTGTTACATTGCTGTAGAAATTCTGACACTTTTTAGGAGGAAATTTAACTTTTAGTATTAAAAATATTTGTCTTTCAAAGGAAAACATGAGCACGTGAACAGTTTGTAATAGACAGAAGCAGCAAAGCTCCAAAACTTCAGCGTTAGCCAGTGAAATGCAATGTATCTATCTAGCATATCTATGACATTTGTAACAGAGTTGAGAACAACTGTTGAGAACTAAGGCAGGGATCCCAGACAGAGGGGAAGAAATGGTGCGAGTTGTCTGTTGTTAAGAAAGAGAGAAGAAAACACAAAGGAAGTGAAAATGTATAAAAATCTTGCTCAATACCTCTCTGGAGCAGGCTGCCCAGGGAAGTGGTTGAGGCACCATCCCTGGAGGTATTTAGAAGGCGGGTAGATGTGGTGCTTACGGACATGGTTTAGTGGTGGATTTGGCAGTGACAGGTTAACAGTTGGACTCAACGAGCTTAAAGGTCTTTTCCAGCCTAACCAATTCTATGATTCTGTACCACTGAACAGATGAAGAAGGGGGTAGAGGACTGGGGGCAGGGCGCACAGCAAAGTTCTTTTTAAAATTAAATGGGAAAAGGGGAAAAAAAAATTTCTCTTTCCTCTATCTCACTTTCAAATCATACATACACATAAAGGAGTAGGTCTTTTTCAAGTGTAAAAGCAGTGCATACACATTACAAATGTGTTTACTTAATTGAACAACTAGTCTAGATACTCCAGCCTGTCAGCCACTCTGCCCTTTAAATATCCTGGTTGACTTAAAAAAACACATAAGCAATGAAAGACATTTCCAGATAAGGGGCTAATTCTGAAAGGCACCAAAATTTCTCAGGTTTATTAGGAAAGGAATGTACTTCACCAGCTTACAAGCTAGGATGTTAAAAATAGCTTTTGTGACCCTAACTCAGTCCAGTAGATCTGTAATAGCTACTGTAACTTTCTGAGGTAAGAAATGGTAAATATTTGGACTTCAGAATTGGATGTTGTTGCATTCTGTAATGACCTTAAACAGGATTTCATCAAATAGGAGTTCATTTTACACTGCACCCAAATTAAAGTATTTCATAACACACTCTATAGCCTTATATGGAATAAACTGCTTGAATCATTCTTTACTGACTAAATACCCACCTTCGCTTATCATTGAAAAAGTTTGGCTTATCAGCCTGTACAATGACCACATCAAAGAGATCCCTCCAGTCCTTGCCAACTATGAACTTCATGCCTTTGTCCCTAAAAAGGACAGAGGGATATTAACAGCGATAAAAAACAGAAGTGCAGTTATCTGTGCAATGTAATGAATTACATTCGAAAACCTCATCCTCCCTATCCTTTAAAAATGCATAGTTGAACAGCAAACAACTGTACACTTACACAAAGCTGCTGGGACTGTTTGTAATGAGAAACATCTTCTTGCCATGATCAGCCAGCTTCGCTAACACTGCACGAGTTTGTTCAGCATAGCAGATGTATTTCTCTGTGAGGATTGGGGAAAATATAATATTAATTGAGAAGTTTTTCAGGAGTATATTTTCTCTGCATTCAACCAAAGGTTCAGAACACGAGGTTATACTCAACAAAGGCACCTTAGTCAAGTAGAAATTCAAGCTTTAAAATTTAGAATATGTAATCTTGAATAAGGAAGCCAGAAAGATCATTATACTATCAGTGAATGAAGCTTTGACAGATGACCTCATCAGTACTTACCAATATCTGCTTCAATTGCTCTGTACATTATTCCTTTGATGTGGACATCCCTGATTGAATCCTGTCAGGAAAGCAACAGAGCACTAAAGAACTGCAAAAATCTTTTCAAGTATTAAAAAAGTGCTCTCTGCACAGCAGTAGTAATTTCATTTTAAAATTACACTCCAAATTACAGTTTCAACTTTACAGAAATGCCATGTGATGTTCATTACATATACGTCACCACTGGACAAAGAGTAAGCCTGTCCTCCAAGAAACTGACTTCATACTTTTGGGATGTACAAAAGTACAGCACAAAGCCTTTTATACATAAAAACTGTAAAAAGGCGCTCAAGAAGGGTGAAGTGGGGCAAAAGCCCTCTGCAGAAGCAGTCATCACGGGTTTCTAATGACCTTTGGAGCAGAACACATTCCTCTTGGAAAAAAAAAATGCTTTAAGTCAGAGAGATTTTAGGTTATCATTACTCCCAAATTCCCTGGTTATTTAAAAAATAATTTTATGAACAGATAAAAGAAGCTAAATGCTTAAGCAAAGTACCCATAAGGAGCTCTGAATGCATTCAGTTGCTCTCTTGAGCCAGCTCTGCACCAGACCACTTTGTTTAGGACAGTGGTACTGCCATTTTTTGGTACTTCCATAGGGTACGTCCCAGAAGTCCTCAAAAAATGCCACTATAGGACAGCCAAAAAGTTGGTAATGCTGAGCAGTACAGAAGTTTTCTACAAACACTTCAGCAGAAACCACAAGAAGTAGCTTTCTGACTCTACCTAACCATAAGCTGAAGGGAAAATTACTCTGGAGATCAAAAGTTTCTTAAGATCTATCTGATCTACTTGGGAAAGTGAGAAATTCAACATTCAGGTGCATCACATATACTGAACAACTACACAAGTTTAATACATGTCAACAGGGGGCCAGGAAAAGGCTTTGGATGGAAAGCTCGTGCAGACAAATTCCATCAACTTGAGCATGACCTGTTCTTAAATAACCATGACATAAAATCATCTCCTCTGCAGGATACATTCTGAGGAATCAAGAGGGTCAAATTTCTCTAGTCATTATTACTAGATTTTTTTTTTTTTTTTGGAGGAGAGGAAGACAGGCAAAATATATACCAAAAACAAGAGACAGCAAATGATCGTATAATAGCAAGGACAGAGGCAGTACAACTGAAAGCTCCAAACTGGAACTCCCTATAACCTCTTACAATCCCTGCTAGTGAGAGAAGTATAGCTTTAATAACAATCCAAAGAAGTTTTACTGATGTACAAGAACTTCTTCACTTTCCCGCTACCCACCCCTCAAACCTACAGAAAAAGCAACAGCCCTAGAACATCAGATTTAAAACAAACTTTCAAATTATTCTATGCTCTTTTCCAAGGTCTGCCTTCATTTTACTTAGGTTTTTACAGTCGTATAGCAGTAATTATTCTAACACAACAGGTTGAAACTTCTTGAAGTGCTCGCAGAGAAGACACGCAAATGTAGAGGTTTACCTAAATCTTCAAAGCTACTACCTTGACATCTTTGTACAGATGAACAGGCTCATAATCTATGTTGTTTTTCAGAAAATATTCATTCACACAAGAAAGGAGTGTCATTTCTGGCAAGGAAAATATATCCATGAATTGCTTCATTGTATTTCCTTGTGAGCTCTACAGGAGTGGGAAGAAAGAAGAAGAAAAGGTCAAGCATTTCTCAGATTAGAACACTTTCATTCATTCAGTATAAACACTTCTGCTGAGCTGCAGCTACTCAGCTTTTGCCATCACCGTTTGCATTGCTTCAGATTATTTTTGAACTAACAGACTTTCAACAAAGTAACTCCAACAAAATTGTTTGGTTTTAAAAATTAATCATGACTCATTACTCTTAAGAGCATTATTTTAATTCATAAACACATAAAAGACAGGACTCAGCTAAAAGGCAAGAGAAGGACTTAGAGGCCTTCACTGGAAGTCTGCACTTCTGTAAATAAGAGGCACTGATTTTGGATTTTGTTTTTTCAAGTAAGTGGAATACTGATTAGGACTGCAAAGCTATCTCCTTGATAAGAGATAATAAAAAGTTGTAAGAATCTACAATTCATGCAGAAACAGAGGAAAATATTTCTAGTCTGCAAAAGCTGTAATTATAGTTAAGTTTCACAAAAATAGGGAATCTCATTATACAAGAGCAAATACAAACCAAGTACTTCTCGAGAAGAGAGGTAAAGCATGCAGCTCAAGACAGCACACTGGAGATCACAGAAACACATAATGTTTGAGGTCACGAGGGACCTCTCGAGGTCCCCTTCTCCAACCCCCCTGTTCAGGCATGACCACCTACAGCCAGTTGCCCAGGACCTTGTCCAGATGGCTTCTTCATCTCCAAGGATGGAGACTCCACAACCTCCCTGAGCAATCAACCCATGCCAGTGCTCAGTCACCCTCACAGGAAAGGAAGCATTTCTGACATTCAGAGGAAACCTCCTGTGTTTCAGTTGGTGCCCACAGCCTCCTAACCCTGCCTGTCACTGTCCTTCCAAGATCAAAGACACCATAGACCTGCAGAGACCAAGGTATCCCACAGAGAATGCCAGGGCAAAATTGATAACTGCTGCAGAGACCAGACTTGGGAATTCTAAATTCAGCTTCTTAAAATAAGAACAAGAGTGAAAACAACAAAATGCTCCACAGCACAAGGAAGGGCCTTTCATGTCAACATGGAATTAACATTTTTAAGTAAAAGGGGTAAAATAAAAATGTTTTTTACTAAAAAGACAGCACCATTCTTCATTTGGGAAAGAGAAAGGAACCTAACAGCAAAAAGATCAACTTTCCCCACAAAGTCTAATCCCAAACTTAAAAGCTTTATCTTTTGTCAAACCCTCTCACTGTCACTCTCCCAGCTTGTACACAAGAGAGGCACCATACATTTACTTGCTGCTACATCAGCTAAGCCATCAGACTGCCAGGAAGAAGTACATAGCTGGGGTAAGGCACCAGTCAGGGTTCACTTCCCAGCCTTTATCAGATTTGCCGTGCAACACTGAGCAAGTCACCTGCTTTTTCTATGTTCCACTTCTCTGTCTGTATGACTGACAAGGGAACAGTGATAGAAGAAACTACGGCGAGTAGGAGAAAGAAAAGGTATTTGTCACTTCAGAGGGCAAACTTCACATCTAGCACTAGAAGTCAATCATGTATTGAGAAAATACAACTGCTAGTAAGAGTAAGATGCAAGCACCATTTCCCTCACCTCCCCCCCCCACCAAAAAAAAAAAAAAAAAAATTAAAGAGCAGTTTGTGGTATTACCTTTCCATAAAAGTCACTCATTTGTTCTAAAGGGACATGGGATCCATCATACATTGCAATGACTTCTTCATCTGGGACAACACTGAGGCCTCTGGAAAACAACATTAGCTTTAGTTCAAAAGTCAGATTAAAATTTTCAAGTAATTACTAAATGAAAATCTGGCAGATTAACACTTAGATCTGGAGCTTATTAAAATACTAATAATGTCATAGGAACATTTTAGTCTGTAATTTAGTACAGCATCCTTCCTTACAGAATAAGTAACATTTTAACAGGCTGATGTACATGAAACACATTCCAATTTTAAGTCCTTTTTACTTTCTTATGGGGAAAAAAGCTAATTAGTCTCCATTGAAATTATGCCTCAAGGGTTTGCAAGAAGTAGTTACAGCTTCCAAGTCTCTTAACACACAGTAATTCCTCAGTCTGCCTTTGTTTCAGACAGCACTGATGATGTGATAGTGTTTAAACCAGCTTATTCTACAACATGACCTTGAAGATGCAAGGGAAAGAAAAATATACACAACCTTTAACTAAAAAAGAATTTCTTTTAAACTGTATCAACAGTTCAGTTTCCCAAAATTTAAGATTACATGAAGGATTGTTGACAAGTAATTAAAATATAAAAATATAACAACAGACAAGGAAGAAGGAGACATCATCTTTCCCCAGAATTTCTTTATCAAATATTAAGAGATTAAAGGCTTTGTTTTGGTTTGGAACATTTACAGTATCAAGCATCTTGCACTAAAGCATCTAAAACACTGCAGGCATGCAAACATCCTCACCAGAGGACACAGAAGTGTTGATGTTTTGCTTAAGATTAAAGAATATAAATGAAAACCAAATCATCTGGTCCCTTTCTTCCAAGCCTACTTACAGCGTTTTGCAGCCTTCTAAGACAGTTATTTCAGTGCCTCCCTTTCTTGGTCTTACCCCAGAAGTGTTGTAAGGCATTAAATATAAATAAATTAATTAATAAGCTTAATACTTTCAGTGTTTAGCATTCACACCAGCTTTGCAGTGGAAAGGCATGATACATGGACCTCCTTCAGGGCTGCTCTATGATAGCCAAGTCCCACATTAACTAGTTCCTTTACTGCACTTCTCAACGCTACATCAACTCGTACACAGCTCTGTGCTACTGCTGGTAGGACTCCAGCTTGGAAGTTAGCATTGGGCACCAACAGGGCTGATAACAATTCGGTTCTGTAACGTAGAGAGTTCAGAGTCACCCACTCCACAGCAGGAAACACAAAGAAATGCAACCAAAATGTTAAACACATACCAAGTAATACAATCAGAATTAAGAAGGACTGACTCATCTTCTAGCCTGAAGACAGCTATGCCAAGTGGTATCTGAATACTGCTAAAGAAAACACATGTAGATCAGGAGCTACTTAAGCACAAGTTGAGAGAGGACAACAGACATACGTGAAATCCACAGAGGAGAGACAACTGTGTAGGCAAAGCTGTAGATTAGTTTGACCAAAAGACCCATAGTCTTGACACAGCTCACAGTCCAGCTGTATAACTACAAAGTTTATTTTATTCCACTCACAGCATGGACGGGCGGCACTAAAAGCACCACAGTACACTTGGGCAAGTCTTGCTACTTTCAGCAGTATAATTGTCCTACGCGCGTCCAGAGCACACAGAAGGTTAAAACTAAGACCTACAGACATGCAGCAACTGCTGGCAAAGCTCAGTGTTGGTACAGAACAGAAAGGTGATCTTAAACAGAAGTAAGAGAAAGTATTGAGCAAAACAGTAGTTTTCACTCTCTCCCATATACACACAAGTACCAAGACACGTGGCCTAGAAGTCTGTCCAGAATTACTTTGGGTGATGCAGAGAAAAAGGGACACCAGCTCTTCAACAAATCTCAACGCCTCTCTAGAGTTTTCTTGATCGGTCATCACATGCTGACTTCAGAAGTGCCTTCTGTACTAGAGGTTGAGAGCAACTGTGATCTTCTGCCTCTTCAGTCCGTCCCACTCAGTCACAGACAACACTGCTGATGGTCTCACCACTCATTCACCTTCTCATCTAGGTCACTATACAGTTCCAGTCATACCATTGTTCCTCCTGACATCCCTCAAAGCCTTCAGCCTCTTTTTTGTTCCTCCCATCCCCAGAGAAACACACACAGATGTGATGATCCAGCTTCCTCTTTCCAACTGATCCAGGTACCACCAACACATGCCATACTTTTGTCCCTTCTATCAACATTTCTTCTGGTGTTCTCACACATACACATTAACATTCATACCAATCTTAATATTCCTACTACATGCCTCTACAGTTAAATGTATCTTTGATTACTTCAGCTAGCCTTTCATCTAGCAAACAAGCATTTTTCACAGTGAAAAAAGTAAAAACGTGACAACCTTTTTAAATGAATCTTACAACTGGCAACCTTCACTCTGAGTTCTCTGGTTCCCACCTAGCCCTGCATAAATGATTCCTTCAAAAACCACAGGAACAGGTTTTGTCAGTTGAAATACACAGTAGTTATTCTATATCAGCATGTATAAAAGACACATGGTTTGATATGATGTTTCACTTGGACTCTGATGACACACACGGAACACACATGGTTTTGGGAGCTTTAGGCAGCCACTATGTTGACAGTATGAGCCTAATGGTAGACCCATGCATTCTTGTTTCCTCTTTCACTTCCCTTCCCTTCCTCTCCCCTCTCCCAAAGGGCATCTCAGACTAAGTCATAAAAGAACAGATCATTGACTAAGGCTGAATCATCTACCTATCTGCCCAACTGGCAAAGAAAAAGAACTAACGAGTGCATGATCATCATTTCATACTACCATACACAGATCCATGCTAGGCTCCATAGTAAATCACCTCAAGGTTGCATTATCTTTTGGCCCAGAAGAAAACTTTTTGTCCAACAACACTAAGAAAAGTGCTCAGGTTTGCTGTTTAATTCAAAATATGGTACCAAGTGTGGCTTTCGTGTCAGTCAAATGCGTACTGCTTCATTACAGCAAACTCAAGCCACACTAGAATCTCTCCAGTCACAGATCCCATACAGTAAGTCTATATCATGTATGAAGGACAGCACAGAGATCATCAATTTGGTCAAGTAAAATGGGGCAGGTTGTGCGGATACAAAGCAGTTGTGCTCCAACCACATCATACTTACAGAATGATATGTCCAAACTTAAAAGGTCTGTGCAAATACAATAAGACCTCTCAAGCATCTCTGCAACCATGCTAAAGTCATGCTAACAGGCGCTCTGTGATAATTATTTACATAGAAAGCAACAGAGGAGAAGTCATCAGCGTATTTTTAGATGTCTTTCAGCACAATTTAACAGCCGGAAACGAAGTGAGTCAGCACTATGTGACCAACCAGCTTGCCAACTTCCCCAGCTCTCGGCTGGGGAATCAGCTGTACTGTATCAGTCAACGTGTGCACGTCTGTGTGTACACACAGAGGTGCAAAGAAACCCTCTTCCAATAAGATTGCAATATTCATTCACATCAGTGCTTTTCAGTGCACTGTTCATGATATGAACCTAAGATGTACACTAATGTGTGCAATTAAGAGATTCAAAAAACAAGAGTATACATTTTTATTATAAATAGGAAATAATTTTACCTACCTGTAAACTGTTCCCAGCTGAATATAATGAAAAGCATCAATCTTCATTAATAATGCCTTGCAGAGGGAAAAAAAAAAAAAAACAAACACAACACAAATGCTCAACAGTTTTTATCACATCAATTATGACATGAAATTACAAAAACCAACTTTATCTATAATCTTTTCTTCTCAAAGACACTTGAATGCTTTCACGTCAACTTCCTTCATAACTTCCAAAATACTTTATCAATGACTTTTACCTAGGGCTTGCCAAATCAATAAGGAAATATTCTCCAGTGACCTGAGCTCAGTCAGGAACAGGTATCTTTTCCTAATAGCAGGTACCTGCTTAGGTTTATTTTGGTGCACTCAAAGTTGGCTTTCTCCTCCCCCCCACCCCTTGAGTGTTTTGAGAACACACTCAAAACACTTCATACCTAAGAGCTATTTAAAAAGCAAAACAAAACAAAAAAAACACACCACACACAACCCACAAAGAAAGAGAAGGAAAAAGTCAAGCTTGCAACTAAAGACAAAAATATGAAACAAAATCCTTACACATCAACACAGAGTGAAAAGCTGGAAGGCTTAAAAGCCCTATTTATTTTCTTTGGCTAGGTTCTCAGCACTACATAACTCATCACAAAGTTATTTATACGTACCCGGTGCACATCATAATGGAGTCCTCTAATTGCAAAATTGGGATCATAATCGTATTTTCTTATTTCTGCGGGATACTAAGAAAAGATGGCAATGATTTGATTTTAAATCTCTAACAAAAACAAGTAAAAATATTGTTTCTGCAGAATTTTAAAAGCCTAAGTTATCCATGCTTCTCATTTTCACTAGTCATTAAAAGAGGCTTTTTGATAGATGGGTGAGATTTGCAGGAACATATGTACAATGCACAAGTCAAACAGTCAAACATTTTTCCAAAATCCAAGGTCAATGTTTTATATCTAAGTCAAGTATGATACACAAACTTGGACATCCTGGTACTCTGGAGTGATCAGCTTTGAACATTAGTCTCTTGTCCAAAAAGTTCTTTTAATAAATGCACTTCTGAAAACAAACTAAATTTTAACAACTTGCTAAAACTGAAGCGCTTGCATTCTGAAGTGTCACCAAGAAACAGACTACACAAACACAGCTTCCAACTCAAACTTCTATCTAGAAACCCAAGATCATGGCCTGATTTACAGAGATACCTGAACTTTACTTCTTACTTCTACTGAAACAAAAATCAATACATCATCATCAATACTAGCAGGAGAAAAAAAAAAAAAACCTCTGGCATTTTCAAGAAAGCAACACAGCTCCTCAAGTGTGGAGCATACTCCTGATCTTATGGAAATGTAGACTCCAGAGGTGTTTAGAGATACAGAAATAAACACTGATATGGAAATAAACACTGATGGGAGGGAAGGAAGGAGGGAGGGAGGAAGGAGAAATCGCAACGGCTAATGTTACCTGGAGAAGCCAGGCTACCCTAACAGGGACTTTCCCAAGGAACACTGTGTCACAAAGATCAGATCCTGAAAGCAAGCTGGGCATTAAACACCACCAGGGCGAGTCACTTTAGGAGAACACCACAGTGACCCAACTGTATTTAACCCGGACAGCATTTGTAACACCTTGTTGTTTAGAGACATACACGAACTGCATGTCTGTCATGTGTTCTTTCCACAGGTTCTTTATAGATAGCAGAGGTTGCTCACACCACCTATTAGAGAGTTTTCTAACGTCTTTCAATACAAGCCCATTTTCAGTCGATTGTAATTTTGTCCTGCTTTAAGCATAGCTTAGTCATGAAAAACAATTCGCTAGGTGTGTGCCTTGGGCTAAGGGTTTTGTCCATTTGTTTTCAAAAGGTAAAATGCTTCAGTCATTTCTTCGATTAACCAACTGAAAGGTGATCCTTCATTTGCCTCCCAAAGGCTACAGCAGTCTTAGAACTTGACAGATGCATCTCGGGCACATTCTCCACCTTCTCAACAACAGCCTCCACACATACGTGGCAAATTTACAAGCCTTCAGGGGAAAAAAGTAGATTATACAGCTTCAACAGAGGCTCTAACTACTAAATTTTTTTGTAAAAAAAATTAACAAATCACAATTTCTCCACAAAGTGTTTACCTGTGCTGAAGAGGACTTGCTCTGCAAATGCTGTAAATTGTGCTTGTATTGAGCACAGGTATCTACAGTTAAAGTCCTTTCTCCTAACTTCTGAACTATCATCCCCATCACAACTTAGGGGAGGCTACTGATCTGACTAAAGAACAGCATCAAAAGCCTACAGATGTGTTGGGAGGATGTATAGATTTGGACACAGAACATGAAGCAGAAAAGGAGACAAGGGAAAACATCAGGGGATGATACAGGATGTGATTAATTAAAACCTACGGTGTACTGCACATGCCTGGAAGCAGCCACATCAAGCATGAACAAGGAAATTTATTTCTGACTTTTTCAAATTTATACATTCGACTTTCCTGCTTCGATTTATTCTACTAGAAGGCTGTCTTTTTGCATGCCAGTACATATGAGAAAAAGATTGAGCCTATCTTGGCACACAAATCAAAGCTTCCTTACAAGCCAAATAAAACAATGATAAAAATTGCACTATTTGCTTACCCCACTCTTGGTAGGTACAGATCTATCTGGACTGAAACAGCAGTCCAGATAAGGTGGTGCCAGGCCCGTACATTAGGAAAGAAATAAACCCAAGAGCAAGAGTTTACATTCAACACCTGCTGCCACCTCCAAGATTAGCATTAAATTGATGTTTATTCTCTTGGACACACTTCAAAATTCCTTGCTTCCTACACTGTATCTTGCAATTTCTGATGAATTACTTTACACTGCCATGACCAAAATTGGCCATCTTTTAGGCTGAATTTGACAGTCATAATGGGCAATACTATCTAGAAGCTTTTTCTAATATTAAAAACAAGAAAAACATGAACAGGATAAGCAGCTACAGATATAACATTTATAAAAACTGTGGTCCCCCAATAAATTCCAACAGGAGAGGATGTATTTCAATAAGTTGTCTCAAAAATTAATTACAGCTTCACTTGCTAGAACTCAAGATATTTTAATTAAGACAAACTGGAAAGTTATTACTGCCTGAATTCATTCAAATAGTAAAGACAGAGCACCATTTTAATTATCGCCTACAAGAACTGATCTTGACTCCTATGGTAATGTTGATTTTTGCAAGAACCGGGTAGCTTTAATAAAATGTATTTACACATTCTACATTGCTACCAAGACATGCCAAAATCTTAGGGGGATCAAGTTGTGTATCCTTGTAGCGCCCATGAAGTTTTGTTTGTTCTTCCAGGGATATTTATAGACGTTTATATATAGCTCCTAACCTTTAGATTCAAATACGAAAGTAGAACACCACCACCCATTCAGATTTAGGTTGTATAAAATACCCAAGCAATTTTATTAATACTCTGGACTTTTTGTCTTTTATTTTTCTGCAAATCCTACAGTTCAACAAACTTTGCCTCTTTCAGTCCATGTTTTCT
>KL263426.1:2441-15875 GCA_000699545.1 Podiceps cristatus
TGTGCCCAGCCTGTTCCAGCCCCTCACCACTCTCTCCATAAAAAACTTCCCCCTAATATCTAATTTAAATCTTCCCTCCTTCAGCTTTAATCCATTCCCCCTTGTCCTGTCATTATCTACCCTTTTAAAAAGTTGGTTCCCCTCCTGTTTGTACGCTCCCTGCAGGTACTGGCAGGCTGCAATGAGGTCCCCCCGCAGCCTTCTCTTCTCTAGGCTGAACAAGCCCAGCTCCCTCAGCCTCTCTTCGTAGGGGAGGTGCTCCAGCCCTCGGATCATCTTCGTGGCCTCCTCTGAACCCTCTCCAACAGTTCTGCATCTTTCTTGTACTGCGGGCCCCAGACCTGGACACAGGACTCCAGGTGGGGCCTCACGAGGGCAGAGCAGAGAGGGACGATCACCTCCCTGTCCCTGCTGGCCACCCCTCTGCTGATGGAGCCCAGGATACCGTTGGCCTTCCCAGCTGCAATGCGCATACTGTAATGCAAATAGACGCCATAATTTTTTCTAACGTGTTTGTATGGAAGCTTCAAGACACTCAATTTTTCCTCTCCTCATTGATAAAAATGACCAAAATATCTTGGTGCAAGATAAATGTGTGAAGCATTTTGGGAAACGGTGTACTGAAATAATATATTGATACTTAATAATGAATGTAACATTTTACATTTTAAAACAGTATCTCTTGGCAATGACTTTCGTTTATTTCAAGAGGGCTAACTTCACAATAACTGAGCATACCAGAATGAATTTCTTTGTTGCTCTGTAAGTACTTTTAAATTATCTGTTTTTATTAGGATAAACTTTGCATTATTTTATTTTTTTGTTTATGCCACTGATAATTATGATATACAACGAGGCTTCTTTAATGAGTGTGTAGTTGTCTGGGTTCTACATGAAGTATAGAAACTTAATCTACATACTATATATAAACATTGCAAATTCAATGTTCTTCCTCTGACGACCTGTGTGGAACAAGCTTGAGCAGCAGTGAGGGGATGTTTGTGTTGGTGTTGTGATATATATATAGCATGGCATTCTGCCTACCAAACTGTAAATCCGTGAACACCTTTAAGCATTGCAAAAAATATATGCAGGACAACACGTGGCAACATGGCTCACACTTCCTGTTCCAAGACCCCGTGTGTTACATCTTCGCCAGACTTTAAGTAAGTCATTTGTACCGAAATGTTTCATCATGATACCCACCTCGGGAGTAACTTTTTAATAAAGGTTCTCTCAATGTGATTTAAGTCAACTGTAAAAATATTGCTAGAGAATTTCTGAGGACTTTTTTGAACAGTTTTAAAACTTATATACTTTGAGAGAGTGGTTTCAGGAAACCTCTCTTTACCAAGCCTATATATCCTCTCCATATTTGGCTATACCTAGAGTCATTCAGCATTTTCTTTCACAGTGTGATGGTGCTCAGGTCATCTTTTTCTGCAGTAGCTTCTCAGAGGCTCTCATTTGCGCACTAGCGTGGGGTGAAGGATGGCTTTCTTCTACTGTAAATGGCATGTGGGGTAGCATCCACAGAGCACGGAGGGGGAAGCCATCTGACTCCACCGAAGGGAGAAAAGCCAGGCCAGAAGAGCAAGAGGATTAGAAAGGGAAAAGCGCCTGGCGAGACTGGGCCTAGAGGGAATATTTGGGTTAGGAGCAAGTGAGAAAACTGGGGAGGAGACAAAAGTCATAATTTTTTCAGGTATGATTTACAGGAGTTCAGTATCAGGTGGACCCAGAGGAAGTAAATGGTTTCCTGTTGTCTGAAAAGATGACCCAGAACCAAAAGTAGCACATAGTGAAGGAAGGGAGAGATATGGACATTAAGAAAAGCACAGATTTTCATTTATACCTGAAAGTAGACCTGTATTTAGTTGTTTGCTGCTAATTTAACAGGAGCAACATAATTTTCCAAGAATAGTTAAAATCCATGAAGTAGAAAATGTAAAGTTTAAGATTTTATAAGGTAGAACTTTAAATAAAGAATCAGTCATAGAATCATAGAACTGATTCATCAAATGATTCCAACCAATCATTTGGTTGGAAAGGACCTTTAAGACCATTGTGCCCAGCCGTGCCTGACCACCACTAAACCACCTCCCTAAGCACCTCATCTACCCGTCTTTTAAACACCTCCAGGGGTGGTGAATCAACTGCCTCCCTGGGCAGCTGTTCCAGGGCCTGACAGCCCTTTCAGTGAAGAAATGTGTCCTCATATTCAATCTAAACCTCACCTGATGTAACTTGAGGCCATTTCCTCTTGTCCTGTTGCCTGTTACTTGGGAGAAGAGACCCACACCCACCTCGCTACAACCTCCCTTCAGGCAGCTGTAGAGAGCCAACAGTCAGAAACTGCTCATTTTAGTGCAAGGGTATCTTGCCAGTTTGGTGAAAGCTGTCAGGATGTCTTAGTTCTTGCATCTGCTAATCTAGGAGGCTCTAGAGTAAAGCAATTTTTAATAATAGCTTCAGTTAAGTTTTTATTTACCCAAAGGATACATATGGAACTTTCTGATTAAAACAATACTGTACTCGTGAGAGAAGGCTGTATTTTGTTAGCAGTTTTTCTCACAATACTAGGAAAAAGAACTAATTCGATATTATGTCTTTTAATATTAGAAATCATGCTAATACAGTGATTGAAGATTGAGTAACATTTACAGACAAACATATATGTTTGAAGGTATCTGGCAAATACAGTTGAAGAAGATGATGAAGAATCAAAGTATGACATTTTCCCATGGGCTTTGGGAAAAGCCTGGAGAAAGCTCTTCCCTGATTTCTTAAAGTTAAGAGATCAACTATGGAGTAGAATTGACTTCAGGGCTATTGTAAGCAGACGCTGCTGTGAAGAGGTAGGGAGGGTTTTAATCTTGTAGATGCTGCAACTACAGTTAATACCAGCTAACAATCTAGCTCTATACAAATAACTCCTTTCCTAAAGCGTGTACGCAAGTCATGGGAAAGAAAAGATGCAGCTAAAATGGAATGGTCCATTTATCTTCCATTATTTTTTTTCTTCTACATTTAAAATACATTATTTAAAACTACACTTTTAAGGTAAACTAGAATATTGAAGTACTGTTAAAAGTGAAGTTTTTATTGACTAGAATATTTCTGCTTTATGCAATATTTTTATTTAAAATTGACCATCAGTAGTTTCACTCCACTTCAGAAACAGTTTTGTGTGTGTGTGTTTACTTTACAAATTGTAAGTCTGTACATGAGTAAAATCTTCAAATAAAAATCCTAGTGCCTCAGGTGAAATTTGAAGCCCTTCAAAATTAATAATATAACTTCAATTGACTTTTTAAGGGTTTTTCACTGCATTAAAAAAAAAAAAACAAACTCAGAACACACTTTTAACATTCTCTACGATTAATGCAGTGTTACAACCTACACTTTTCAAACATATTAGAAGGGAAAAAAGACATTCCTCGCTTTTCAGGTGGAATGTATCTGTCTGGAAAAACCCCGTTGTGTTCTAAGAATGCAATATTTACTACAGCTGGTGGAAAAGAAAATCTCATTTACTCTAGAATCCCACCTCTGGGGTGGGATTGGGTGCTTATGGGAAAAGTACACGGAGCAGGGCAATTGTAGAATGCTTTTCCCAGCGTACCCTCCCAGCTCCCAACGGTCATCAGGTCAGTGGTGGTGAAAATCAGAAGATCCATCTAGTTGTTTAGTCACTAGCAAAAGACGCTATCTTCAGTCCAACATACAAAGCGAACACTGGTTTTGGTGATGATTCACATGAATATACAAAGCTGAAAACTGTTGCGTTTCCACATCTGATTCATAACTGATTTAATTCCTCGTGCCTAAGGTAGCAAACTGCCTAGCGAGACAGAAGCAGACAGACAATAGATGACACCCATTTCAGCTACGTAGCATTAATTCTCTGCCGTACAGGAAGTGGATCTCTTGTTTTCAGCTATATGTTTTCCTGATGTTGTTTTTATGGTTTCTGATGTAACGGCTGTTCTGGTAGGTGATGGCTATTGCTCCAATGCATTATGTATGGCAGCGAGAACGTTCTCCACACCACAGCGGGGCAGTAAGAAACTATGACGATGAAGCACAGCTGCCCCGAGGACCTAGTGCTACTCCTACAGACTGCTTGCTTTGTGGTAAAAAAGGAAGATTTGTGCGACTAGGATTATCATCATCTTCCTCCTCATCTGCTGGCACTTTGGAGATGATGGAATTACATTCATCCCAGCATTCAAAGGACACATTTCCAACAGAAAAGATGCTTGTTGACTCTCCTTTGTATTACGCCCAAGGTATGGTTTAATACTGCAAATAACTTTCAATTAGTTTAGGCAACTGAGGCCGTATTTGCCCTGACTCCTGTAGGGACTACGGTGTCCTCCTTGGTAGGGCAAGACGCGATCTCCGTGTGTTGGCAGAAATCCCCATTACAAATGCGGTTACCTTGGCAGAACTGTGCTTTTACTGCCATAGTCCTGCCATTTTTGTTTTCACACCTTGTCTCTTGACTTCCTGGAAGTATCAACGGCTTTATACTCTGTGTCTCTTCAAATTACCTTCATCTACTACGGCAGATTTTGGGTTGCATTCCAGTCTGTTAGCCATTTATTACTATTTTTGCAATATAAATTAAACTGAGAATCCTATTTTGAACACTTAGGATTGACTCGAAGAAACAGTAAAAATACCAGTGAGTGTTACATGAGTTGGTGCTCTTGTTGAGAGCACTGTTTTTAGAGAGAGCAGGCTGCTCAGTTGCTGTCATCAGTGTGACATATGTTAAGCCAGAATTCACATTTTCCTTTAAGCGTATCTCAATTGTTGACAGTTTATACATGATTTCCTTTTAAGATTGGGGGTACGAGTAGAAAACAATACAAGAGTTTATTGTGAAGAATTTTTAATGTAATTGAATCTTTGCACTTTAATCTACTCAAAATAGCGTCCTGAGCCTTTGTATGAAAAGCCTCCGTTACATAGAGCAGTTCTGGGGCAAATGCTCATTGTTTACTTTTTTATAAGAGAGTGGAACACTCTTGAGATGTGAACTTCCTAGGGGAGCTGCACAAGGCTCCCCCAAAGTTCTGCAAAAACACTTTCCTGTGTGTAACTATTGCAGGGTTCTTAGTATACTTATTGAATACAGAGTTACAGTTTTTTATAGCTCTATCATTTATTTGCACATGTTCTCACTAATATCCAATTTTTCACTATTAGAGTAGGATTGTGTTACTGCTTTTGACAGCTTCAGGTCAACTGTGATTCTCAAAGAATCCCTCCACTTTGAAAAATTTGGCATTTGAATCTTCCTTGAGATACAGAACAAGCCAGGTGGCTACAACACATCATTTAATGAATTTAATGTATTAAACATCACCATGTGCTTATGTGGAGACCCTAAAAGACTTAATTTTAAATCTATTTTTACTTGAGAGATCTTGCTTTTCATGTCTGACAAAGGTTAGAAAAGAAATTGTTTATTTTGCCCATTTGAGAATGCTTTATATAAAAGTTCACAAGTAATCCGGCAACTTCCAGTAGGGCTGGTGGAAGTGAACCAAAGCTATACATGTCAATAACTGGTCTTTTTCTTGACATAAGCACAGCTTTATTAAGAAAACAAATTCAGTGAATTTCATTTTCTCTTACAGTGTGCTTTAAGAACATTATTCTTAAAGAAACTGGTAGCCAGCGAAGTCAGATACCGCTTCACTTGCACTTCAAAGAGCAGACTTTGATCCAGTATTTTCTTACTAATATTTTTTCTCCTTATTTCTGGTAGACTGTCAGAGCCTGTCCAGCAAAAGGAGACAAGGGAGCACCTCGAACCAAGACAAAGCCATGGATTGGTTTGCAAGCAATGAAGAATGAAACACACCCCATGAGACAGAAACACCTGATGGTTCTGTTAATACTTTTCCCTTTACATAGTAGGTGGGATTTCAAATTTTCTATGCAGTAGACACCAAAGCAGTCATTACTGAGAAGTTACACAACTTGCAAAATGTAGCAGCTACTTGGTAACATTTTACTTTATTCTGATACAATAAAATTAGCAGCTAACATCTCGGCAGCATCAAGTAAGCAGCAGTCGAAACTTTCTTAGCTTGGTAAGGAATGCTAATTAAAAAACAAGAGAAGTTACTACTTCAGTATTTCAATATATAATGATTAGTTTATTATTATAAGTTTTATGATTTCATGATATAGTAACATTTCAAATACTAGTACAAAAAATAGTATTTTTGAAAATAAAATACCACTAAACACTTAATATAAAAAACCCCCAACATTTTCCAAGTGTCTCACCTGAATGAGCATCTTGATAATAAGATGGTCTAGCAATGTAAGGCACCGAGCAGTATGTTTCAGCATCGTCAGAAAGTGATTCTGTGAGAAGTAAGTTTTTTTTAATTCCTTCCAACAGGTTTAAAACATACATGCAGACTAGAGTTGCCAACATGCACAGATTATTTTTCTTTGATATACTTTCATTTTGCTTCTTTTAAAGTGCTTTGTTGTTACCTATCAATATATTGAGACCTCTTTGCTCGACTATGGATTTTGCAAGTCTATACTAGTAAGAGGCACTGTTTTTGGATTTGTCAGAACAGCATGATTCCAGAATAGAGCACACTGGTAGCCAAAATAAGCACACTGGTAGCCTTTCATCTATGCAGTCCTTAAGCCCATCAGGATCCTCTAAAGCAGCAACAGGACAAGTATAGAGGACTGAATTTTATTTAAAAAAAAAAAAAAAAATTGAAAACAGTAGTAGAACATTCTTTATTTGCAGATTGCAAATTATTTTTTATTTAGTCTAGATTTTTAATGAGATATTTAAATAACCATTAATATATGATTTTTCAAACCTGAAAAGGTCTAGGCTGTCCAGAAGCTTGTTTATTCTTCACAACAATCTCAGCTGACCTAAGAAAAAAATACTGCCTCTTCCTACAAACTTTGCCTTCATTACATCCCTGGAGTATCAAATGGTAGTAACAGGATATCCTGTCAGCAGTGGTGTTCTTACCGTTGTATTCTCCTTCTTTAAGGACTACTTGATCCTGAACGTGCATTTCTTCGTGTTCCTTTTGAGGTGGTACTTCAGTGTTTTCTTGAGTTTCCACCATTTGGCTTGACTTGCAATTCTTGATTTTAGCAGGGAGTACCAACCAATTTCTGTGAGTTACCTCAATGATTCTTTCACACAAAAAAGGGAGCTTGCAGGTCCGTATTCTGTCTAAAAGGCCAATAACCTGTGTGATGCTTTTTAAGAAATGCAAAGGATAAAGTAGTATTGCAGAAACTCAAATCATACACAGCTAGTCTCAGTTCTACTGCCTTTGTCATATTCTTTACCTTTGAGTTACCCGAGTCCTCCAATTTTAGACTAAAGGAGCTAGCAACCTGACTGCTGAATTGGGAAACAGTACCGTTATTTTGAGGATGTCATTAAGTGAAAACTTCCACTGACCATAATGAGAGTATTCCCACAGTAAAGGCTAAAGGATTTGGCCAAGTGTAACTCCCTAAAAAAAAATTATATGGGGGAGAAAAAAACTTCATTAAATATTTCATTAGTGCCAGATGTGTATTTTAAAAGAGGTTTAGTTTTGTAACAATGCTAGGTGATGCCTGAACAAATGCGTAAGTGCCAGAAGTAAATACTTACTTTGCTAAATACACAGCGCACACACCACCCTGTTTCAGACTTGGGTATACAACAGGCAGAGCAGACTGAGGATTAAGCATATCCAGAACTACCTGCAAGAGAAAGATACATGTTTTCCAAGTAAATATTAATATATGTGATTTTTTTTTCTTCCATTGCAAAAACAACATTTATATATGGAAAATGAACAGATACAACAGCAGTCTGTAATCACAAGAGGGTTTTATTACTGCCTCTCAAAACATTAGAGAAACCTGAGGTCTGCACACTGACAGAACAAAAAGCCCTTGCCACTTCCATGTGAATTTCTATTAAAACAGCAAGTAGCATTTCGCCAACACAGTAGTCCTGTGTTAATGGTAAACCTCCTACTAATTAAATTCCATAATGCTGACATTAATAAAAACTTCTGGAAGACTACATTTACTAGCACCCTTGGATATCTAGTTTTCAAATGTAAAAAAAATATAAATGTTGAAGTGCATCTTTATCAAGAATAGATCCCACTGCAGTCTCAATGTCTAACTTGCTGTTTGTTTCAAGATTTAGAAAACTTCTGTCTTTGGCAATTTATCCATCTTCTGCTAGAAAACTATTCAAACTGTAAAACACTGGGATATCCAATACCTGATCCTTCCTGTAGATTGTTACTTTTAAAGTTCCAAAAGAAATTATATTTTTATGCTATGTATTTCTTTGCTCAAACTGTTTAACACAATTGTTGTTTGTTTAAAGCGTTAAATGGCAGTAGTTTGTCTGCTTTCCATGGAGGTGTGGGGAAGGTCTAGCTGTGTTCCCCTGCACACTTCCCTCTACTAAATTGATACTAAAAGCAGGACAGAAGAGCAAGCAAGAGCAGTCCATACTCTAACTTAGGCCTTAGTTACATTCTGCATTCTATATAGTTCATAGCAAAGTGTTAACGTATTTACATTCTCAATAAGCTTATGTATTTTTCTTAAATTTAATGTTTGAAATATATGCCTTAGTCAGAAACAAAAAATGTTTCACCAAAATAGAAGTTTGTCTTTGCTTATAAGACATCAGGGATTAACTGTAGTATTTCTATACTAGAGTCGTATTGCTCTTTCATTTGTGAACCTGTAACTGAAACCTTGAAAATACCTGTACTCTGACAAAAAAACCCAACACCAAACAACAACAAAAACAACGTTTCTTTCACTGATGAAGACCTGATTGTTTTTTCTCGTATTAAACTAGATATGGGAATCCTTTGTGAGTGTGAGCACTAGAGGCTTTAATTTATGCAGAAAAGATTAAGTGTCAAATGGGAGGATTTTTTGGACTTACTGCATCAAGCATTACAGATTTCATATCTGCAGCAGCTGTTGAAATGTCTTTAAGAACAAAATCCACGTTATCTGGCCACTCTTCCATATGTCCTATTTCCCATGCAGCACGCCAGTGCCTGTAATTCTTCTTAGCCAAATTATGATGATCATCTCTGATTTCATAACTTATAACACGTCCTTTGGGCCCAACTGAAAACAAACAAAAGACACTAGACTTCCTACTTTTCCCCCTGTAATAAAGAATTTAGAAAAAAAAGTAGCATAGTGAATAACATAAATACACCTTTAAATATAAACTTTACTTTAGGAAATAATTACATATGAAACAATCAGTTATTTTTTCTTTACATTTAAAACAAATATATGCAGATAAAGTGCTGGGTTAGTTCTTTTACAGACTGAAATCCATCAATCCACAGATGAAATAAAGGATAGTTACAGCAGTACAAACCATTCCTAAGTCGTCCTCCCGAAGAAGTAGCTCCTGCAGCAAAGGGCGACTTGAGCATCTGTGGCCCCATCAGTCTATGCTGCTTCTGCTACAGCTACCACAGGTACCACCTGAGAAAGCTGCAACATTGGTCACTACTCACAGACACTACAGAGCTTCTTCTGCTGTTGGAGAGATTTGAAACTGCTGGGTTTTTTTTTTTTTTTTTTTTTTTGTTTTTTTTTGTTTTTTTTTTTTTTTTTTACAATCCTTATTTTTATAAAGGTTTGCTGTTTTCCATGCACGGTTCTCATCCCACCTGTCCCCCTTCCTAGGGTTGGGGAAATGCTAAGAAAACCCCTAGACCTGCTCATTGCTCTCAGCCCCACAGAAGTTTTCAAGCATACTCTTTGATTTACACAGGCTTGTGATATTTTCCCGTTACTGTTTGTAACATAATAAACAATTTTATTACTTAAGTATAAATCCACTATGCTGAAATTTACCCCATAAGTCCAATACACAATGTTCTTCATAAAGATCCTGTTACCAGGATATCCAGGCACAGACAGCAAGGTCTGCGTTGCTGCATTATTTTATGCTCGTATTACTCTAATTTCTCAAACCTATCACACCACTAGCTTCTCTTTCTCCTTGCTACTTTTTAATGGACAAAGGCAGCTTTTGGCGATCGGCAGCTCAGTGGGTGAGGCGCTCTGCCTTCTCAAGCCATTTCAGGCTGCAGTCACCAGGCTCCTTCCCTCACCTCTGTGGTCCCACTATGAATCCTTTCAGAAATCTGAATAAAAGAAGGAATGGATTTCCCAGCAGTCTCTCCCTGATGTAGCTCACCTCGGATCAGACAGAGCCCAGAGCCAACACGCAAGGAGGGAGGGCTTCAGCAATGTCACCTTTGATCATCTTACACAGTTATAGAATTGTAGCACCTACTCCTTATTACTCAAGATTATCAGTTTGGAAATACTAGAAAAATAAAATTGTTCACATTGGGGTCAGTCTTATTCTGTCCTCTGCTCTTTCCAAAAATTTCCTACATTTTGAAACTGACTTCTGGAAAAATAAGGACAACTAATTAAAATAGCTAGGTAAAGCTCCTCATTATTGTGAAGCTACAGTTTGTCAGGTTTGCATACATCATTGT
The DNA here is from genome assembly GCA_000699545.1 of Podiceps cristatus. Classification (NCBI taxonomy): domain Eukaryota; kingdom Metazoa; phylum Chordata; class Aves; order Podicipediformes; family Podicipedidae; genus Podiceps; species Podiceps cristatus. The sequence goes on from KL263426.1 coordinate 13,022, forward strand.
TTTCTAGTTTTCAAAGATCTTAAGGCAAATGCCACATTCTTAACAGTCTTAACTTTGCCCTGTTGCCTGTCAGTAGTGTCTGGGAAAGATTAAAGAAGGAATAGAAAATAAAACATTAAATGAGAAGAACACAAAGAGAGGATTAATGAAATCTGTTAAATCAACGAGAGTTTAGGAAACTAAATGCTTCCATAGACCTCGGTAGTGTGTCCACTAGATTTAAATTCCAGCATCTACCTGTCTAGCAGCTCTTTTTTCTTGTTGGTTACCGCTGTAATAAATGGTGGCAAAACTGGCCACCATTAGGAAAGAGTAAGTCAAAAATATTTATTTCTGGGTCATCGCCAAATTGTGCTAAGCCGTGACTACGACTGTCCATATTTGATGCTGATTTAAGTTAAAAAAAAAAAATGAAAATGGCAATACAGCCTCCTACCTTTTCCCCTCTCCTCAAGACAGAGCCGAACTGGCCCACCAGGACCGCCTTCTTCCAACGGATAGGGTTAACAGTCTGGTGATGCCAAGGAGTTTGCTGACTTGGCACAGTTACAGCTAAATTAAAGTAAGTGACCAGAAGGAACCTATTGGATGAGACTAAAAGGAGAGGAATAACTGCTAGGTCCAGGTGCGTTTGTATGAAACGGCCGCAGTGGACTGAATACCCAAGGCTGAAAGTCATCTGCTGTATTTAGCAAAAGCTAATTTTTGCCTGAGCCAACATCAGGTATTCAATCCATTTCCTTGGATTTAGGGCCTGCATGTAGGGGAAGACGGGAGAAGCTAATGACTCTTACTGTCTCTCTCTCCAAATACATCTCTGGAAAGAGAAGTGCTGCCTTCTGTTTTGGCAGCTCCTAGCTCCCACGGCAGCAACGGTCGCTTTGAGGATAATCCCATACTGTCTTCAAAATCCCATCATGGAACTACAAAAACCCCAAGTTTATTGCAGGAAGATGATCGGAAGGAACTCAGGAATAGCAGTAGGATGCAAAAAGAGGGAGGGGGACCAGAGGTGCAACTGCTGACCTTAAAACCTGCACCCACCATATATCAAGAGCACCTGCAGTTGAGAGATCTTGGGCCAGTGTTTAGTGGCTGATCATAAAATAAGCTTTTTCAACTGAATTAGAATGCCAGGTGGAGATCGCTGCAGCTAAACCAAATAACTAGCAGGAACAAACTGCTCTGTTCAGCTCAGCAGGGGACCCTCCAGGTGCCCTTTGCTGCGGCTTACGTGCCCTCACCGGTTTTAAGCTCCCGATGGATCTCAACACTCAGGTTTGTACCATGCAGAGTGCAACCATTCCCAATTCCTCGTGTTACCTCAGCAGCATGACCTGGCATCCCAGGGCAGGGTTGGATCGATGGCACTGGTAACCTACTTGCTGAATACCAAACTTCCCCAGAAGAACTCATGCTTCTAAAAAGCCTCGCATCATTATCCTAGAACATGTACCAAGCGGCAGCAGATATACAGCATTGCTACGTGAGAGAGTAAGAAAACGAACTTGCTGCCCTCGAGTTCTAAGGTTATTTAATGGCCTTGAACAAAAAAAGCAGCTGATTTGTTCAGTTTGTCTCCCTCACAAGAGTAAGAGGACACATCACCTCCCACAGACGCTTGGCTGGCTGTAAGGGGGAATACTGAGGGGTTTTATACCTTGAACTGTTTAAGGATACACAGTGTAGCCGCAAAGGCAGCCCAAACCATCAACATTTTACAAAGACAGCATAGGCTATAATGCTGCTTTTTAACAAACATTGGGAAATAGTAAAAAAGAAATTCTGGGGTTTCGCAGCAGCTCAGGTTACACGGGTGTTTCTCCAGTTCAGTGACCACTGCTGGCACCCTCACATCTTCAGCTACTCTGATGGTGGGGTGCCCAAAACACTGACTTTGAACACAATCCTTCGTGATATACAACTCCTACTTTCCTGCTGTATCTGTTCAAAACGCTCCATGATGAGGTTCCCATTGCTACCCTCAGAAGTCCTTTAATATTACAAGGAAGGGAAGGGTAGTATTCCGCAATAGCAGAAGTACGTTAAAAAATATTTAAAAACAGATTTAAATGGTGCTTTATTTTTCAGGTGTGTGCAAAAGCAACTACAGTAAACACTGGGGGAGTTTATGTTTCATTTTGTTTTCTTTCCTTAAGGAAGTTGTTCTATCAGGAGCCCATAAATCTAACTACTCTGAAATGGTCTACTAACAGGATGCCTACAGATGAGATGAAGTTAAAGGGTGAGGTTTCACCCTCACTCACGTTGCTGTGTGCAAAGGCTCTCTACTTTTCAGAGCACTGAGACCTAGATCAACCCAGGCTAGCTGTAACATGAAAAAACCACAGTGTGCGCTGACACAAGCACTTTCACTGGTACCCAGCAATCTGATCATTCACGTGGTCCATCAAGATGAGGAAAAAGAAATGGAGGAAGGCAAAAGATCGAAGAAAGAGTCTAATATGGTTAAGCCAAAGCCAACAATAATGATGGCTGAAACTGCTTGCTGTAGGGCCTTCGGTAACCTTTTGTACTACAACCCTCATAATACAGTCAAAAAGGCTTGCAATCCCTGTGCTGGCTCTGGCACGGATATAGTTTTCCTTTAAGTCAGCAAAATATATAAGAACATGTAAACTGCAGCAAAACTTTAATAACTGACCATAAGTATTTGCTCAAAAGAAAGGCAACGTGTGATAAGGAAATTGTGCTGCTTCTATGTTTTCTAAAACCAGGTTCTCACCTGCTCTTGACAGAAACAAGCTCATAGCACCAGACCCACTGCCAGTTTCCAAAACAGTATCTCCCGGGTGGATATCCGTCATAGTCAGCAGAGCACTTATATCCTGCG